>JBBPBX010000207.1:79271-146828 GCA_038048925.1 Garcialebias charrua | reverse complement strand
AGTCAGAGCCCGTCCCCCCACACGTAGGCGAAGGGAGGCTACCCTCTCGTTCACCGGGGTGAACCCCAACGTACAGGCACCAAGATGGGGGGCAACCAGTATGCCCACTCCTGCTCGGCGCCTCTCACCAGGGGCAACTCCAGAGTGGAAGAGTGTCCAACCCCTCTCAAGGAAACTGGTTCCAGAGCCAGAGCCATGCGTTGAGGTGAGTCCGACTATTTCTAGTCGGAAACTCTCAACCTCACACACTAGCTCAGGCTCCTTCCCCACCAGAGAGGTGACATTCCATGTCCCAATGGCCAGCTTCTGTAGCCGAGGATCAGACCGCCAGGGTCCCCGCCCTCGGCCACCACCCATCTCACATTGCACCCGACCCCTTTGGCCCCTCCCACAGGTGGTGAGCCCATGGGAAGGGGGACCCACGTCTCCTCTTCGGGCTGTGCCCGGCCGGGCTCCATGGGTAAAAGCCCGGCCACCAGGCGCTCGCCAGCGTGCCCCACCTCCGGGCCTGGCTCCAGAGTGGGGCCCCGGTGACCCGCGTCCGGGCGAGGGAAAACTTAGTCCATTAATTGTACTCATCATAAGGGGTTTTTGGGCTGCACTTTGTCTGGTCCCTCACCTAGGACCTGTCTGCCTTGGGTGACCCTACTAGGGGCATGAAGCCCCTGACAGCATAGCTCCTAGGATCATTGGGACACTCAAACCCCTCCACCACGGTAAGGTGGCAGCCCAGGGAGGGGGAAACATTTATAACTGATGAATGTGCCAGTGACAAAATTAAATGTTTTTGTTGTTGTTCGTTTAAAAAATGTGTAGCAATAAGAAGGGGTATTCATTCAACCTTTATTTAGACAGGTTAATCCCACTGAGCCTCGAGGACACATTTACAAGAGAGACCTGGTTTCAACAAAGAATGATGACAACAGCAACAACAGTATGTGAGATGGAGGAAGAAGGGTGACACTTTCTCCATCCCCTTCACTACATTTGTTTGATTTATTTAGCTCTTGTTCAAGTTTGGCACAAGCTGGTCAGTTTACTGACCAACAACAACTTATTCACCCTTTAATAATCAGAATCAGTCACTGAATTAGAATCCGTTAATTACAAGGAGTTTTATATCATAACACATGAATGTTCATCTGAATGAAGAAACCAAAGTTGTCTTTGAAGTTTTATTACAAAAATAATCAAACTAAAATCAACAACAATAATAAACAATAACAATCGAGGCTTAATTCTCTTATCTAAGGCAAAATTGACTCTTTGAGCAGGAATTGTTTCAGTTTTATACACGCATGAATTTAGACAAAGTTTGGCTATTTTAACAAATACCGGTAGTTACTTTGGATTTTTGGTTGAGAGAAGTTGTTTAATCTGATCAGATAAAGTCATTTATCATCACTGCAAGCCAGGAAATGCTTTACCAAGTTGCATCTGCTTAAAATAGCATAACCAGACCAAGGCATCATGTCACCAGGTCCTGCTCCTTGCCGGGTCAGTGTTAAAGGCACCAGGTCACTCGTCTTTCTGGTAGATCAGACCAGAAACACCATGAGGAGGACTCGCCGGGAACTGCCCAAGGTAGCTTACCGTCACTGTAACAACTTCAGGGGTCTGAGGGTGACAGCTGATGAGAAGGTGCACCGTCCATCGGTACATTCTGCACATTTGGACTTCAAGCCTAGAACGTGAGTCTTGCAGTGGAAAAAGGCTTCATCTTCTACAGTTATTTACTTCTAAAAATTGTAACTGAGCAACGTGTTTATCTGCTCAGGAGTTGAATGAGTGGATCTTGGTACGACCTCTCAGATGTGGTCCACAGACTAACCATCTTCCGGTTCGGGGCCAGAGACAAACTGCTCAGTTTGGGGGATCCAAGGCAAACTACCTTTCACACAAAGAGACTTTGTGCAAAACAACAGCTCTGATAATATTGTTTTGACCCTCATGGACATTGTGATTATCCCTCATGAAGAAAACATCTTCCAGCTCAAAGACATTTTCACAGGTGTCTCTGCAGGAATAATCACTTTCGGTAAAACAGAACAGAGAAATATGTTATCCACATTGTAATATTTTACATGAATTCATTATAATGATTGAGAGCAACAATCAAAATTATTCATGTTCACTTGTTAATCAAAAAAAAAACTTCATTAATGATTGTTTTTCTTTCTTAGAAACAGAGGAAGAATAAGGTAAACATTTGCCAGATTGTAGCTGACTCTGTGTCCCTGATTTGCTGGATTTGCTCCTATCGACTGGCTGGTGAGGGCCGCTGCGCTTCTCCGGCGGGCTGTGGGTGGACGACGCGTGCCACCGTTGGACCAGCTTTGTCGGGGTCGTGGGTGCCGGTCTGTAGGATTTGTTTGCCTGCTGGAGCTGACGTGCCGTGGTTGGTCCTGCGGGCTGTTGGGACCACGGGATCCGGTCCTCTGGCGTCGGTTCTGGATGTTGTAGCTGCTAGGTCGCAGCTATCAACTAAAGGTTGGTGAATGTCGTAATCAGGCTTCGGCTTCCGACTGGCAAGCTGAATTGTTACCAATATTAGAACAGAAATCTGATTAATTATGTCAAATAAACGTGGACGGGGGAGGCAAGATTCATTGGAAAGAAATTCAGAAGACTTGGAAGAAAATTTAAAAATCATTAAACTTTATGAGTGCTGAACTAACAAGATTAGCGCCTCAGCAAGAACTTTTGATTGGACTGGTTGATGAAGTAAAACAATTGAAAATCCTAATAGGTAACAAAGACAATAAAATACAGTAGCTGAACTTGAAAAATAGTTGATGATCTGGAGCAGGACGCAAGACTTAATAACCTTGTGATAACTGGACTTGAAGTCAAGCGCCGGTCATATGCAAAGTTTGCTGTGGGTACTGACACAACAGTGGATGCACAACAGGATGAGCTACGGACTTTGGAGGAGCAAGTAGTGTCTTTTTTACAAGACAAAGAAATTGATGTGAACCATGATGACATCTCGATCTGCCACACCTTGCCCAGTAAAGCAGAAAAATTCAAAACATCAATAATTGTGAAGTTCATCAGTAGAAAAGCTAGAAATAATGTAATAATGCAAGCAAAGAAACTGATGGGAACAAGGGTATACATAAATGAACATCTAACAAAAAAATGGCAATATTGCGCGTGAAGCTAGGTTGTTAAAAAAACAGAATAAAATAGTATCAACATGGACAAGAAATGGAAATGTTTGGATCAGAGTACGTGAAGGGTCTCAGCCAAGAATAATAAAAGAACTGAAGGATTTGGAAAGACTTAGATGATCTTAGGAGAAGAGAAATTACAAATTATTTAAATAATTCACATATAAAATTTGACAAAATGTACAATCTAATGAACAAGTACATTTAAACATGGTTACATACGTAGACTCAGAATCTAAAATATATAGTATTGAAGATGTGATTGATACAGATTTCTTTCCAGTAAGAAAATATTGTAAATATTACAGCAAAGAGTAGTTTAATGATATCAATGTAACAAATGGAGGTCTTTCTATTATTCACTTTAACAGTAGAAGTATAAATGCAAATATATCCAAAATAATAGATTATTTAAAACAATTAAATAGAACATTTGATATAATAGCACTGTCATAGATATGGCTCAATGATGAAAATGCAAGTATTCACATTGAAGGGTATGAATTATATTACATGAACAGAAATAGTGGAAAGGGTGGTGGAGTCAGAGTCAGAGTCAGAGAGTCTTTATTGTCATTTGCACCGCATGTGGTACATGAGATGAAAACGAGATTATGTACACGAGGTCCCAGTTACATCCAACAACAAATGAAAGAGAAAAACAGTAATAACATCGAGAACTAACTAAGAAAAACATCAACTAGTAATACACTAAGCCTAATATAGTGGGAATAAACAGCAGCACGAACATGAGTTTGTATGAGCAGATGGTCACAGATGAACACAGATGAACACAGCAACAAGAAAACATATCAGCATCAGCATGATGTGATATTTTGCAGTGTTTATTTTAATTTTATTTTTATTTATTCATGAGTCTAACAGCCTCAGGGTAGAAGCTGTTCCTCAGTCTAGTGGTTCTACACTTGATGCTCCTCAACCTCCGTCCTGAGGGGAGTGGGGCAAAGAGTGAGTGTGCTGGATGAGTGAGGTCTTTCATGATACAGGTGGCTCTTTTCCTGCATCTAGAGGTGTAAATGTCTGTGATGGTGGGGAGACTGACTCCAACAGACTTCTGTGCAGCCTTCACCACTCTCTGCAGAGCTTTCCTCTCTTCAACTGTGCAGCCTCCATGCCACACGTTGATGCTGGAGCACAGGATGCTCTCCACTGCACACCTGTAGAAGGAGGTGAGAACTGGGCTGCTCAGACCAGCTCGTCTCAGCCGTCTGAGGAAGTAGAGTCTCTGATGACCTTTCTTGATCAGGCTGGTGGTGTTGTTGCTCCAGCTGAGGTTATCATTCATGTGTACACCCAAGTATTTGTAGCTGGAGACCACTTCCACTGCAGACCCACCTATTATCAGTGGGGCATGGGTGTGTTTGTTCCTTCTGAAGTCCACAATCATCTCCTTTGTCTTCTTCACATTCATGTGAAGATTATTCTCTTTGCACCAGCTCTCCAGGTGTTCCACCTCCTGTCTGTAGCTGGACTCATCATTGTTTGTGATGCATCCCACCACCGCTGTATCATCTGCAAACTTAACAATATGACAGCCTGGAAGTGTGGCTGTACAATCATATGTGAGCAGAGTTTTTATATAGTTTTTATATAGAGTTTTTCTAGTGAGCAGAGAGTCGCTATATTTGTTAAGAATGAAATAAAATATAAATTGGTTAGTGAAATGTCAATAATTGTTGATAATATAATGGAAATGGTAACAATAGAAATAATAAACAAGAATGATAAAAACATTGTAGTAAGTTGTACATACAGATCACCAGCTTCAAAGATAGAAATATTTACTGATAAAATTATGGAGCTATTGGAAAAGAATTTTAATTAAAGTTTTCTTATGTGGAGACTTTAATGTTGATCTAGGAAATAAAATGGATGCAAATAACATCAGTACGTTCATAAATTTTATGTATAGTTTAAATCTCTATCTGTTGATATCCAAGCCTACAAGAATTACAACTCATAGTGCCACAATAATTGACATTTTTTACAAATATAACAAATGGGGATGTGATAGGTGGTATTCTTATTGCTGATCTGAGTGATCACTTACCAATTTTCACAATCTATAAAAATGATCAAAATATCATGAAAGCAATTACAAAAGATAAAAAAATAATAAACACATCTAAAAAAGCGATAGATAGATTAAAGGATGACTTAGATAAACAAAATTGGGAAAACTTGTATGTTGATTATGTGAATACATGATGAGTTTATGAATATTTTAGAAGCTCTATATGAAAAAAATCGTGTGCAAAAAAATTATACTATGAAAAATATTGTTGACCAACCATGGATGACGAAAGGATTGAGAAATGCTTGCAAAAAATACTTGTATTCATGCTTTTTGAAATTAAGAACTCAAGAATCTGAAGAAAAATATAAGAAGTATAAAAACAAATTAGTAAGGATTATAAGAAAACACAAAAAGGAATATTATAGTGATTTATTAAATAACAGTAATGGTGATATTAAAGCAACTTGGCGAGTAATGAATAATGTTCTGAAGAATCATAAATCAAAAACTGGTATTTCACAACATTTTGTAAAAAATAATTATGAAATCTATGATGATAATGAAATTGTAAATGGATTTAATCAATATTTCGGGAATGTTGGATCAAGCCTTGCAGCTAAAATACCTAAAGTAAATAACATACTGAACCGTTCAATTATTAGTTGCTCAAACAATGTTTATCTTAAAGGAACTGACAAAGAAGAAATAATGAATGCAGTAAAAAAAACTTGCAGACAAGAGTTCAAAAGACTGGGTTGACATGGACATGAAGCTTGTAAAGGATATAATGAGTCATGTTATGAGCCGTTTACATATACATGTAATTGATCATTTAACAGGAAGATTTCCAGATAATATTTTTTCATTCAACCTTTATTTAGTCAGGTAAATCTTATTGAGCCTCATGGCTCATTTACGAAAGCGACCTGCTAAAACTAAAGAACGATGAACAGCAATGGTAGAATTTCCTTAAACAATAAACAATAGAAAACAAAAGAGAAAAAAACAAAAGAGAGAAATACTTTTTTTTTTAACAAAGTATCAAAAAACTAGCAAAACATTATAAGGTAGACGTATAAAATCAAAGACAGGAACAAATCTGCATTGGTTTTTGCCAGGATTCATACAGATTCTGAAAACCATTTAGAGAAGTCAAGGTCGAGAGCTTCAGATCTTTTTGTAAGATATTCCATGAAGCAGGAGCGGAGTAGGAGAAGGCCCTTTTTCCAAGTTCAGTCCTCACTGATGGAACACTGCAGGTAATCATGTCCTGAGAGCGCACACTGTAGCTGCACTCACGCAAAGACATGTAGGAGGAGATGTATGAGGGCAGCAGACCAAGAAGTGATTTAAAGATGAAAGTGTACCAGTGGAAGAGTCTGCGTGAGGTTAATGATGTCCAGTTAACCAGTGAATACAGGGTGCAGTGGTGGGTACGATAATCACAGCCAGTTATGAATCTTAGTGCACCATGATAGACCACATCCAACATCCGCAGGGTGCTTGTAGGAGCATTCATGTAGAGAATGTCACCGTAATCAATGGAGGGAAGGAAAGTCACAGATACAAGGCGTTTCCTAACATTCAGTGTTAGGCATGATCTGTTTCTGAAAAAGAAACCCAGTTTAACTTTCAATTTCTTCACTAGGTTTTCCACGTGGAGTTTAAAAGAGAGATGTGAATCGACCAGTATACCCAGATATTTATAGGAATCAACAAACTCAATAGGGACACCATTTGAGGATAAAATCAGAGGAAGATCTGTTGGAACCGCCTTCCTACTTGAAAAAAACATTCCTTTTGTTTTATCAGCATTTAGGACAAGTTTGAGACGGAACAAATCTGACTGGATGATGTCAAAAGCGGATTGCAGTAACTGGAAAGCCTTAGCTACTGTTTTAGCTCGGCAGTAAACAACTGTATCATCAGCATAGAAATGTAAGGATGCATCAGGGATGCAGTGACCTACATTAGCTATGTAGATTGTAAAGAGGGTTGGTCCTAAAACTGAGCCTTGTGGTACACCATTTTTAACTGTTAAATAGCTGGAAGAAGTACCGTTATGTTGAACACATTGCCTCCGATTGGAAAGATAGTTAGAAAACCAACCGATGGTGTGATCAGAGAAACCGATTTCTGAGAGCTTATGACACAGGATGTTATGATCCACAGTGTCAAAAGCTTTAGACAGATCTAAGAAAAGTGCAGCACAATAATCCTTAGCATCCAATGCTTCAACAACATCATTCAGAACCTTCAGAGAAGCAGTTGTTGTGCTGTGTTTTTTCCTGAAACCAGATTGATGGAGAGGTAAGATGTTAAATGAGTCCAGATAATTTTTGATCTGAGAGTTTATCAGTTTTTCTAGAACCTTGGCTAAGATGCAGAGTTTAGAGATCGGTCGATAATTGTTCAGTGAGGTGGGGTCACCTCCCTTCAGCAAAGGAAGAACAAAGTGAACAAATATGAAATATGAAGTGAACAAATATGAAAATAGCCAAGGTAGTACCTCTTTTTAAAGATGGTGATAAAGGTATATTTAACAATTATAGACCAATATCCTTGTTACCACAGTTCTCAAAAATTTTAGAAAAATTATTTGTGATTAGATTAGACCAATTTATTGATAAACATAATATTCTGAGTAATAGTCAGTATGGGTTCAGAGCAAAAAACTCTACATCAATGGCAATCATGGAATTGATAGAACAAATAACTACTGCTATTGATCAAAAACAATATTGTCTTAGTATTTTTGTTGATTAAAAAATAGCATTTGATACTATTGAGCATTTGATACTATTGATCATACCATTCTCATTGACAAGTTGGGTAGATATGATGTTAGAGGACTAGCATTACAGTGGTGGGTATCTAGCTATCTGAGAAACAGAAAACAATTTGTGCAATTTAATGATGTAAGAGCCGACCTCTGCAATATTACACGTGGAGTCCCTCAGGGCTCAGTACTTGGACCAAAGTTATTTATTCTGTATGTGAATGACTTGGTAAAGGTGTCAGGACTCCTCAAATGTATCCTTTTTGCTGATGATACCACATTTTTTTGTTTGGGTAAAGATATGGAACAGATGTTGGAGTTGATGACGACAGAATTAGTTAAAAAACAAAATTGGTTTAAACTTAATAAATTATCATTAAATTTAGATAAAACTTAGTACATGATATTCAATTAAAAAAAGGGAACTGTTGATGTTCCATTTAAGATTGATGGTGTTGAGATCTGTCGTGTGAGTGAAGTGAAGTTTTTGGGTGTTATCATTGATGACAAAATGACGTGGAAACATCATATAAATTCTGTAAGGATAAAGATAGCTAAAGCAATTGCAGTATTATATAAAGTCAGGAACTTGTTAAATGATAAAGCTCTGTATTTGTTATATAACTCAATTATTGTCCCATACTTAATTTGTTGTATTGATGTTTGGGGTAAAGCATGTAAAACATTTATGGAGCCTACTCTTACACTACAGAAAAGAGCTATAAGAATAATCACCAGAAAACATTACTGTCACCCATCGAGCACATTATTTTATCAATTGAAGTTATTGAAATTCCATGACTTAGTGGATTATAATATTTTGTCAGTTATGTACAGAGCTCATAAAAATGAACTATATATCAAATATATTTTGTTAAACGACAGAGCTGTTATAATCTCAAGGGAACAGAGATATTTGTAAAACCAAAATATAGAACCAGTTTGAAGGGTCGGTCAACCTCAATCCAGGGAATTGGATTGTGGAATTGTTTGGAGAATGAAGTAAAAATGTAAAATCAATGTTTACATTTAAGAAAATGATCAAGGCTGAATTGTTACAAATATATATATGAAATAGTGTAACACATGTTGTAATTGTAGTTCGATAATTATCGGGAATTGTTCTTTTTTTTCGTTTTTGTTGCAGATGATTGTTGTTTGATTTGATTACAGTATATGAAAAAAAAGGGGGCAGATAAAATAAGATTTTCTTCTTTCTGCTACCCTTCATTTTATTTTTTTGATATTGTATAAGTCTCGTGTTTGGGATTGCTTTGTGTTGCATTTTGAAATTAATAAATTTGAATTTAGAAAATGTGTAGAACATCATGCTCTTTAAAATTATCTCTGACTTCAATAATGTCTAATGATTAGACATTATTGAAGTCAGAGGTAATTTTAAAGAGCATAATTCATAGTGAGTCTGAAAGATGAATAAGGGTCAGGGGTCGTAGAGCAGTGCAGCTTCATGCTACAAATGCATGGGTGAAGAGATTATAGTTGTATAAAGTATTTGATTAATTGTATGGCCCTTACTTCAGAAGGAGCAAACAGACCTCCCCCCCCTCCCCCACCCCCATTTCATATCATTCCTTCTGTTTACTTTTCATTTTACTGTATATGCTTTTTCTATTACGGTCTATTGTTGTGTACCTTATCTGTGTTCTTGGTTCAAAACAGGTCTCTTGTAAATGTGTCCTCGTGGCTCAATGAAACTAACCTGTATAAATAAAGATTGAATTGAAATAATTCATACAAAAAATTTGTTTCTCATGTTCAAAGAGTTGTGCTCACGTATTTTTCTAATATTATGATGAAGATGAAAAAGATAAATAAGTCTCTCAACTATCTAGACAAACATGAGTTGAGATTTAATAAGTTTTCTTCAACAGTGATCTTTCCACTCCCATAAAACTTAGATTGGTGAAGAACCCAGGCAACAGTTGTGTGCACAGTCTCCCATCACACTTCTGAAGCTTGAAACTCCCTCAGAGAGAGCCCAGGTGTCTTGATCTCATTATTATCCTTCTTGGACAGTCACTTTATAAAGATGGACTGCTCATTGGTAGATTTACACATTTACAACTCCTTCCATTTCTTGACAATGGATATACCAGAAAGGATATTTACCTAGGCCTCTGGGAAACCTTTTGTATTTAACCCATGACTTGTACTTTTCAATTATATTTTTTCAGAATTAGGGCAGTCATTTTAAAGTGGATTCATGTTTATGCAATCACTTTTTGCCATTACACATTTTTATTTAATTGGTGTTACTTTGTCGAAATTTGATTTCACTTTGACGGGTTTTGTTTTGTAAGAAGGCCAATTTATACTCACCATTATAGATCTGTGACAAGAATAAAAGGGTGAAACACTCAAAGGAGTGAATACATTTTACAGACACTATATGACACATGGCAGCACGGTAGTGCAGTTGGTAGAGCCGTTATCTCTCAGCGAGAAGGTCGCCAGTTCAAATCCCAGTCCAGGGGCCTTTCTGGGTGGAGTTTGCATGTTCTCTCTGTGCATGCGTGGGTTTTCTCCAGGTACTCCGGTTTCCTCCCACAGAACAAAAACATGCATGTTAGGCTGACTGGTAACTAAATTGTCCCTAGGTGTGAGTGAGAGAGTGAATGGTTGTCTTGTCTCCATGTGTCTCTGTGATGGACTGGAGACCTGTCCAGGGTGTCACGCTACCTCTCACACAGTGATGGTTGGAAACGGGCACGAGTGACCCCAACAGAAAGAAGCAGGTAAAGATAATAGATGGATGACACACAGATACATGCATACAAGTGTCCAGTCTGTATGTGAAAGGAGACATACTGTATACCAAGAATTAGAAAGTTTTTGGTTTTGTTTACTCAGGACTAGATCAAATTTAGGAATATTTTACACCTGGACCAAGAAAAGAGATTTAAATAATCTGCAGTAAATTGTTATTTAAATCAAGGACTAGCTTTAATCTCTGTTCAATAAAAGGACAGGCAGCAACTGAAAAATATGTAATTATCTCACAAGACCTGCTTGCATCTATAAATACATGCATGTAGGATATTTAATTTTTATGCACAACTTCGTTTTTGAAAAATGTACAACGCAGAAAAAGCAAGTTTACGCAGAGATCATATTTTATTTCAAAACCATTAAAATCGTACAATCCATGGTTATATGGAGAGAATCAAACGCAGAAGAACAAATCTGTAAACTGGTCAAATAATGACTAAATTATTACACGGAATAGCCTTTCATTATAGTATTATATCAGATTCACAAAATTATGTAATATTTCATCGATTATAGCCCATTCTGAACATTTCTGCACTTTACTGCATGACTAGCCTTCATGTGTGTTAGTTGAAACAGTCAAAAAATGTAACCGTGAAATCTGCATCACAGGTGAATGTTCATCCTGCCTAGGAAACTGGTGGGATCCTGCAGAAAAGCCAAAAGGTTGTTTCTGTAATGGTAGGTGAACACGCCCACCGCAGTGGTGGACAGAAGCAGAGGCCACATGCAGGATCTCTTGGGTTCGGGCTCATTGCAATGCCTGGTCTGCATGGGTTGAGCTACCCTCTCCCACTGGGTGAAGATGGCCTGGCGTGCTCCAGCCCACTTTCCTGGTCCTCTGAGACGGAACTGGTATGGGGTGCAGGGGCCAAACAACAATTTCAGTCCCAGAGGGGGATCAGTCAGCAGTGTCCGTAAAAATCTGGGACAAACTCCCACCATCTCTGAGATCTCATCCATGTAGTCAATGTAGTCAACTTGTATGGTATGTCTCTGACTGGCGACATACCTGATAATAAGAACCAAGGAAAATTTATATATCATTTTGTGCTTTATCAATGTAAAACAGGTACCGTGTTTTCCGGAATATAGGTCGCGACTTTTTGTCATTTATGCATGCCCTGCGACCTATATTTAGGTGCGACCCATTTATGGCTTTATCACTTTCGGCAAAACTAATTTTTAAATCCAGCTCATTTCACAATTACGTTCATTTATTAAGGAAAAGTTCAGCTCAGACACATATTTGCTATAATTTTTATCAAACAAATAATTGTTTTTAAGTGTTAATCTTCTTAAAAGCCTTGCTGTGCGCTCCTGTGGCAGACATTTGCAGCAGAGCTAAACACGGTCCACATTTCCGGGTTGACTCAGCGGTGACGCGTCACGTCAGCGGTGGATGACGCGTTACGTCGGCGGTGACGTAGGTGCGACCTATATTCAGGTGCGACCAGTTTATGGATTTTTCCAATTAAATGGCAATAATTGGACAATGCGACCTATATTCCGATGCGACCTATATTCCAGAAAATACGGTAATTACAAATTTGAGCCACTGTGTACCTTTTAGCCATGGCCTCCTTCTTGTAATTGACATCTTTAAGCATGGCCGCTACTGGGGGAAGCTTGATGCAGCCTAGGAAAAATAAGATTCATGATTGTTAAAATTTACACAAAGGAAATCTGACTAAAGACATGAGGACAAAATACAGTATTTAAAAAAGAATTACCTTTAAAGACCCGTGTGGCCCATCTGGCCTGCATCTCAGAGATGGGCATGACGGCCCCCAATGGCTGTACCAGACCAATGACAGCCAGTGTGGGGCGGTCCAGCTCAGGAGGGAACACATACTTGTACAGAGATGCTTTGTTCTCAGACACCGAGATCACATTGGAGGCCAAGAATGGATACGAGTAATTATATCCTGTGGCAAACACCTTCAAGACGAGAGAGAGAGAAAGAGTGAGCCTCATCTCAGTCGTTAAAACCATCTAACAATTCTACTATTGCTATATCAGAAAGTAAAATGGGCATACAAACAAGGCAGAGAGGGTTAGATGTCCATAACCTGTTCAACCTACCACCAGGTCAACATCATCCACTATACTGCCATCATCAAACTCAACACTGGAACCTTGAAATCTGCGTATGTTGGGTTTCACTTGGACAGTTCCTGACAGGATGCGGTTAGGAAGCTCATCGTTCACAGTGGGATGCTGGCTGAACAACCTGAGATGCAGAAACACGACGAACGAAAAGATTAAACCAGTGGCTGCTGAGGTCAGAAGTTTACATACATTCATGAAGGGCATGAAGGCTATGATAATTTTAGGATTTTTAATGATTTATTTAAATAATTATTTTAACAGGGTGGAATAATTGTAAAACAGTCTGATGTTTATAAAAAGCAACAACTAAGCGGGGGCAGCACGGTGCCACAGTGGGTAGAGCTGCCGCCCCTCAGCGAGATGGGCACAGAATTGAATCCCAGCCGGGGGCCTTTCTGGGTGGGGTTTGCATTTTCTCTCTGTGTATACGTGGGTTTTCTCCAGACACTCCCGTTTCCTCCCACAGACCAAAAACATGCAGGTTAGGCTGATTGGTGACTCTAAATTGACTATAGGTGTGAGTAAGACAGTGAATGGTTGTTTGTCTCGTCTGTGATGGACTGGAGACCTGTCCAGGGTGTCCCCCAACTCTTGCACGGTGATAGCTGGATATGGACACCAGTGACCCCCGCAACCAGAAAAGGAAGAAGTGGGTAAACATAATGCATGGAGGGAAGAATTAAGGGTACAAGTTCAAATTTATTTTGAAATTTCTCTAATCCACACGGGGTCAAAATTATACAAATATTGACCTATTTCTTTTAATGAATAGTACTGAAGATTGTCAAATGTTTCCCTTGAGAAGGATCAGACTGAATTATTTTTCATTAGTGAACATGATTGGTTGCAGCAGATACTGTAGTTAGTCTTTGCCAGCATAAAAAAATAAAATTGATGGATTAATCAGGAAAGTCCAAGGAACTCAGTGAAGATCTGAGAAAAACTGTAGATTTACACATGTTGGGAAAATGTTTTTGAGCCATGTCTAGACATCTTAGAGTCCAAGATCATCAATTCAAACAACTGTAAGCGCATACAAGTTATTCATGTGTGTCACTCAGGCTCAAACATACCATGAACTGGAGAATGAGGTAAAACGTGCTAAATGAAATTTACCTAACATTAGTGAGGTTGAACTTAAAACTGAGCTGTCTCAGAGGAGTTGATGGGAGGGGGTGGGCCCTGGAGGCCGTCTTAGCACCAGCAAACTGTTTTTTTTCCCCACTATGGAGTATGCTGTTTATGGGAACCAGTTTGTTTGGTGGCTCCTCAGATTGAAGAAGTCCTTTGGATGAAGGATGAAACGTCTTGGAAAAAAATTAAAATAATAAAAAAAAGAAACCGTCCATATGACCTGCCTGAATTTTTTTTGGATTTTATACCTGGATTATTGAGCATGAACTTTGGTATGAACCAGTAGGTTTAATTTTTACCCAAGTGTGGATAATTGAAGATCAACAATAAATTCAAACCTTTGCTCCCAAAACCCCGACTTTTGAAAATGATTAGTTGAGTGTTGTAAATCTTCACCGCTTGCTCTTCTCAAGGGCAGACGTATCCTCTCGGTCTCCGCTTTGCTTTTGCTTTGTCTTGTCTGAGAGCCTCTCTTCTATAAAATCTTCCGAATCGTAACTTTGGACTTCAGTTTGGTCAGTTGGTCCCTGAACACAACTGATAACATTTCTTCATAAAGAAGACAGGTTGTAGGCGAGCCAATTTGCCCTGTTGGCATGCACACAGCTGGACATCTCATCGACTTGGAAGACTTGATGACGTGTCTATCTCTGCTGTCATCTGTGGATCTTAAGGACACATATTTAATTGGATTTATGATAACTGGTTCCTGCTTTTTGGATTCTGCTGGTTCCTGGTCTATCAACACAAAAGGAAGACGGCGACTAATCTGGATCTGGTCAGGCTGCCTGCCTTACATGATGGCTTGGTTCACGTCTCGAGAAATTAGACTTTTGGCTGAATGGATTAGATTTCTCAGGCACGTTACATTAGTGTGGTCATTTTTAAATTGGACAATTCGGAAGCGAGTGGACCGACACAGACTGAAGGTAGATGTCATTAAAGTTCTGCCTGTTCCCAAAACAATCATATCTGTCATTCAGCTCACTGACTGGCCTTGACAGGCCGTCTTATCTCAACACGCCTGCAGAAGTTTTGTAAACCTGACGCGCTCACCCTCCCAAACCTTCTTCTGAGGAATTTCCATGGACTTTTCAGAGGAGCCCAGCTGAATAAACATTCTGTCATCATTTCAGGACTCTGGATTCGCCTCTGGACGTCCTCGGCAGCTCCCCCACCACCACCCGCCCCCTCTCTGCGTAATGTCGGCATCATTATGTTACTTTATGTTACATTATGTTATGTCATTATTACTGTTTTTCTCTTTCATTTGTTGTTGGATGTAACTGGGACCTCGTGTACATAATCTCGTTTTCATCTCATGTACCACATGCGGTGCAAATGACAATAAAGACTCTCTGACTCTGACTCTCTGACTCTGATTATGTGCCTGTGTGTTAGGATTTTTTTTAATCTCCAAACCCAATGTGTCATTATTTTCACCGCTTTTATTGTCTGTCCAACAGATCTCTCTTGTAATTGAGTCTTCGAGGCTCAATGTGACTTATCTGTTTAAATAAAGGTTGAATGAATAATCATTCCACCCTGTGAAAAGAAAGGTTTAAATAAATCTTTAAAAGCCGCAAATTAAAACAACATTCGTGCTTATTTAAATTTCTGATCTCATCTGCAGACATACATAGGATAAGAATATAAAGCGTAAAAGTATACCTTGTGCAAATGGAGCTTATTTATATAGCACTTTCCAGCCCCCTGTGGGGAACCCCAAAGCGCTTTACAATACCAGCCATCCACCCATTCATTCAGACATTCATACACCGGTAGTGGTAGCCTGCCTTGCAAGGCGCCATCCAGACCTACCGGGAGCAACTCGGGGTTAAGTGTCTTGCCCATGGACATAACGTCACATGGTGGGCGGAGGCGGGATTCGAACCCCCAACCTTCCGATCGGGGGTCGACTGCCATTACCACTACACCACTACACCACGGTCGCCCCGTGTGCAGATTTAAAATAATTGGTTGAAATTTTTGTAGCTTAGAAAAATGTTAAGGCAGTTGTCAGACTACATGTATATCACAACATACAGCACTGATTTTAATATATAAAAACAAAGTACCTGTGTTTTGGCTTAAGATTGTACAGAGCATGGTCAAATCTTTGGTTGAGCCGTTTCTCTCCCAACGAACAGAAAAAACCAAAGGGAAGGACTTTACGGAGCAAATTCAACACACGGTTGAAAAGCATATCAAGGGGCATCCCGTTTTCTCCAACTCGGTTCACAATCCAGGCTCCCCTTCGCGTGCTCAAGAAAAGCTTAAAAAGAAAAACAGACAAAGTTATGAAGTCATTCAGGACTTTCAAAATATATACAAAGTATTAAAAGTCTGCTAAAATATGGCATTGCATCTTTAAAAATATTTTTATACTGCAATTGGTTTGTTTCCCTACTACTTTATCTTATTTAAATGTGCAGCATTATGAGAGATTTTAACTTTAAGACAGTGATGAATAATCCTTACAATATTTTAGGGAAAATAAATCCACAGTAAATTATCAGGTGTAAGTATGGCAAGCCAACTGATCATACAATAGAAACTCTTTTCAATGCTGATACAGTGGTCCCTCGCTACTTTGCAGTTCGTTTTTCACGGATTGTTCCATAGCAGTATTTCAAAGTAAGAATGGGCATTATTTTATTTTATTTTATTTATGAATTTGTTCATTTTAAAATACAATAAAAAACAATCCCATAAACGATAACATACAAAATATAAAAATGAAAGGTAGCAGAAAGAAGAAAAAAATCTTATTATATCTGCCCCTTTTTTCAAACAAATAGTTCAATCAAAAAATAATCTTCAGTAACAGAACAAAATAAATAACTCTTTCTGATTTTTCTAACTAATCCAATACACATTAAGCTACTTCATTTTTTTCAACAATTCAGTTTTGATCATTTTCTTAAATGTACACATTGACTTGGCGTTTTTAACATCACTCTCCAAACCATTCTATAATCCAATTCCCTGGATTGAGGTAGACCGTCCCTTCAAACTAGTTCTGTATTTTGGTTTTTACAAATACAGGTGGTCCCCGACTTACGAGCGAGTTCCGTTCCTACGACTGTCTCGTAACATGAAATCTTGTACGTTGGAACCCGAAACACGTGTTCTCGTAAGTCCGGATTTTTGGTCGTAAGTCGGAAAATTTATGCTAGCACTACTACGAACACTCGTTTTTCATCACAAATGTTCATACTAGTTCATAAACATGCTCAGAAACTTGTTTCTAAACGGTTAGCTAACACACTTTCATCTAAAAACACATAAAAGTGCTGTATTTTCTGTATGTTCGTTACAAATTTACTGCTTGTTCGCCAGCTCCTAAGTCCGGAACCTCGTAAGTAAGAGCGCTCGTAAGTCAGGGACCACCTGTATCTCTATCCCCTTAAAGTTATAATTCATGTATCTGTACTTTACTTAAAGACCGTGTAAAGTGAAATTAAATGTGTGTTTTTAGTTTGTCACATGGCATATGTGTTATTAATCACCCATATAAATCTGACTGATTAAAAACATTGTTTTCCTTATAAAATTAAGTCTCAAAAATCATGAAAAAACATAATTTTCCCTTGGTCTGAAACTGTGGGGGCGTGTCAGCGCGTGGGCGTGGTTTCAGCGCAGTACTGCGGCCTGCAGCTGAGCTGTGTGTGGAGAGGCAGACAGCAGAGCCAGTAAACCTGCTCTGTTTTTATCTGAGTTCTGTCTGTAACAGCAGCTACTTTTTCCAAGAGTTACGCTGTTTTTGTAAATAGTTTTCTTGTGTGTTTTTAATCTGGAATGAATAAAAAAAAAAAAAAAAGTTGTACCATGCGGGAATTGAACCCATAAGGTTTGGGACGGAAGGCAAACGCTTTATCCATTGACCTATCCAGGCATTACAGATACTCGGTATAAAACCACGCGGTATAAAAACACGTTATGATTTGTACGGGTGCCCTGACCATTGCGACATCCAGGGAAGATGCACGAACGAGGCATAATTGATTAGCTAGCTAACAATGAACAAAATATCTATGCTATTGCTATCTGATGCTATCTGCGATTCGCGAGTGAACGGCTCCACCGAGGCGAATTTATACGGCTGGAGCTGCAGGGGGTGGGGCTATACTTAAGAAGACCGCGTGACGAAACGCGGTCACATTTAAAACACGCCTAAAAAATCCTGAAACAGAAATATCTTTATACACAGTTTGCTCTATAACTCCAAAATTAATTGAGCTACAATTTTGAGACTTTTTACTCATTTACAAGATTACAATTATGACATTTATAATGTTTATTGAAGAAAATGTTGAAATTCACTTTACACGGTCTTTAAGTAGAATTAAATGTGGGTACTTTTACTTTTACTCCACTACATTTTACATGAAGTATCTGTACTTTCTACTACACTACATTTCTATAATGTGTCGAGTTACAAGTTACATTCACATTGCAGCTTTTTGATTTGTCGTTAGTTTGAAAGTAACTGATGTCAAGAGGAGAGTTGGTCCATTGAATCACTGCAAAGTGGACAGGTAACATTAGCCCCGCCTTCAAGAAGAGCTGAACCAATGAAGTACAGTATATTCTAGTATAAACGTCATTGAGCTGGGAGCACCCACAGTTCCACTAACACACCCAAAATGTATTCCACCACGGAGAGTCAGCCAGAAGATACACAACACTCATGACCTTATTGAAAGATTATTGAAAGAATATTGAAAGATTATTCAGTACAGCAGGACAGATTTTCTCTCCCTAAAGATCCAGACTGGACTCAAAAAACTTTGAAAACCAACTTCTTATGAACTTGAACATGAAATTCTTGCTGCAATATATCCAGCACTTTGGTGTGGACTTGTTCCTGTTTAAAGTGCTTTATAAATAAAATGGTATGGTATGGTATAATATTAAAATGTGTCAGTTCCTGTTAGAGCAGGAGACAAGAGATGTCTCCAAATGACTCAACACGCAGGTCCAAGTTTTGAACATGGTGTCAGGAAGTTAAAATATTGTTCACTACTAACCCATTACAAGGTTGACTAGACAGTGTTTAACTAGAGTTGATGACAAACTGGAGTTGAAATGATCTATTCCTTTGTCAGGTGTGTCTAATGCTCCTTTTTTCTATCAGACAACTTTTACTTAAAAGTTTTTACTGCAGTTAAAATGACACATTGGTTTTGTTTTGTGTTAAATAAATCTTTTAAAAAGGTATAATCATTCCTTTCTTATTTTGTTTAATGGCATTTAACTCTGCATGTCATCCCTGAAATTCTGAAGCACAGAATCACAAGTCTAAGTGTGAACTGTGTCACATAGTAAACACAATAAAAACATATATTATCTGCAGCATTGTTCATTAAAATGACTCAACACTATAATGTATTACAGAAAATTTACATACAGTAGGCACACTTGATATTGTAGACCATTGCATTAGTTCATACATTCAGCAAGTACTTTCACTTTAATAATTTTAAGTATTTTTAAAAGCAAGTACTTAGTTACTTTTACTTGATCACTTTAGTTGATGAAATAATATGCTTGATGGATGACAGTAATGCTTTCTAGTGATAATTCTTACAACTTTTTTCTGTAAAACAAAAATAGGCTTTGTAATTGTTTTACACGCTTTCCCCCCAAACATCAATACAATAGATTATGACACATGACACAATTGGCTGATTGATGGATGAGCTGCACGATCAGCATGGAATTATTATTTTAAATTAATTGTTTTAAAGCCCACACTGCAGGGGAAACTTCCTCCTGCAGCTTCTCCTCCTGTCGATCTCTGTTCTGCAGAGGAGAAGTGGGCGTGGCCGAGAGCGCAGAGTGCAGCCATGGCAGAGAGCCGAGTTCATGACATTCTGTGCTCTTTTAGAGCGTTTAGAGTTTAGAAACATTGTACTAAAATAAACTACTACTTCCTACTTGTACTACTATTCCTACTTCACAGTTTTTCACTTCTCGCGGGAATTCGGGGTACGGAGCCCCCGCGATAAACAAGGGACTGTATTCATAATTTACAAAGGCAAAGAGTTTAACAATGAAAAAGGACACTATTTTAATCCAAAATCAATCTTTTTGATATTGCAAATGTTGTCCTTTCCACGACAAAAGATGACCCCCCCCCCACACCCCTTCCCCCAATTATTTATATTTGATCTTTAGCTCCAGACATTCGCAAATGTACTCTTCCCTTTTTGAAATAACAATGTATGGATTTCTTACAAGGGGGGGGGGGGACTTTCCTTTAAAAATTTCTAGATTTAGAAAAAAAATAGAAAATATAGCTATTCAAGACATTTCTGCATCATTTTGAATACTCAAACACACATTTAATTGTTAGATCAATACAAACTCAGTTGTGAAGACCACAAAACATGCAGTATTACTATTAGGAATGTGTTTTTGGATATTTCTGTTTTGACTGACGAGAATATTATTTTGTCTAGAAGAAGCACAAGGATTGACATAAAAAGAAACGTATTAGAGATAGATGTGGTTTGATTGTATAGTACAAAATGGCTTGACCAACAAACCTGTTTGGTGAATCTGCTAAGTTCGACTGCTATGTCTAATCCAGAGTTGCCGATTCCAACCACCACGACCTTCTTGTTCCTCCACTCCTCAGGAATCTTGTAGTCTCTACTGTGAAAATACTTTCCCTTGAAAGTCTCAATGCCTGAGGAAAAGAAGACATTTTGGTTTGTTAACGCCTAAACTCAAAGCACCAGTTCAAAAAATAATAATCTGCAATGTAAAAAAACAAAAAAAAAAACAACAACACACAATTCAAGTCAATTTACTGTGATGCAGTAAATTATAACTGTAGAGCCTCCATAATATGCTTAGCCACACCTTATCAAAAGTTGCTCATTACACAATCCCACTCAATCTGTGTCATCCAACCCTGGAGAGATCAGAGTATGTACCTTGGAAGTCATGGAGAGGCAAGTGTGGTTGGCAGTGATGTCCAATACAGATCATCACAGCATCAAAAATGTGTTTCTCCCTTTTTCCGTCACTGTGCTCCGTTTCTACATCCCACTGGCCTGAATGGGAAAAGTCTGCTCTCTGCTTGACCTGCACAACTTTGGTCTGAGCACAAGCAGACAAACAGCCAGATGAGAACAATATGCCTTATCGTCATCATCATATTGGATTAATTTCTTTTTTCTCATAAAGTGCATAGCCTAATATTCATCTTAACGTTAACTTAACCATTATTTCCCATTTGAAAGCGAACGATCAGAGAGAACTAAAAGGATAAAAGTTAAGGCATCCTCACATTGAGACGGACATGCTTGGTGAGATGAAAGTGGTCAGCGTACATCCGAAAATAGTCCATGATGAGGGAGTTGTGCATGAAGTTTGGGAAGTGTGCAGGGATGGGGTAGTCACTGAAGCACATCATCTCCTTGGAGGTGTTGATGATGACAGAGTGGTAGATGCTGGCCCGGTCTGGTTCTGGGTTCTCCTATAGTGACCCAGATGGCTCAGTAACAGTGAAATATAAAGTCCAGTAAGGTGCAACAACAACAATAACTCACCTTAAACCTCCAGAGACCCCCGATGTCGTCGCTGCTTTCAAAGCAGACGGGTTCCAGCCCTTCGTCCAGGCAGCACTTAATGCAGGTCAGACCCGAACTCCCCGCTCCCACTATAGCCACTCGACGAGTCATGCTTCAGCTCTGTGGATCAGTCCAACACAGCCTGAGCTCGAAACTATGAAACATATACATTAATTAATCATTAAACAAGAAAAAAACACGACGCTAGTCACAAAATGGGACGTTGCTCTAATTTTGCCCGAATTTCAAACCCGCGTGTGTTTTTCAGACACTTCGACAACTTTACAAACTTCACACGTGTCAACAATTGCATAAACATCTGACATGAGCACCACAAACTAATATTTTCCGCAAAAAGCTGTATTTTTTAATCAAATTTGATTAAAAACCGAGCAGCATTGAACGCATCGTGCTGCGCACTACGCTGCTGTTGCGTTAAAGTCCACTTTTTAACAATCTGAAAACAACATTTCCCACTTTGAATACACACAAAAGCGCATTTAAACGTCCTACCTTTGGGTTTGAAGACAGGAAGAGCTTTCTGTGGCGTTGTTTGGAGCTCAGTCGTGCGGATGAACACTGGCTCTTCTTTTTTCTGCAGAGGGCAAAGTAAACAAACGTCAGACTGCTGAAAAAACCGCAACATTAAACGCTACATTTAACAATCGGTTAGCTACCAGCTGGCGAAATCACCAACCTTTAGTCATTCTCTCTTATCTAACAGTAAATAAAACGTGTAAACGTTTTACCTCGAAGTAGAGCAAGGGTAATGGCGAGAGGCTCGTCTATGTTTTTTTTTTTGAGTAGCCTATTTGAATACAATATTTTAGAAACTCCTGGTGAGTTCAAGATGGGCGCGGCCTGTCCAAAGTGTCGGGGGAGGGTCATATATATTCGGTGCCTTTGAGTCCCCATGCCATAATGTGTTGTATTTTGTTTAAAGGTGGGGTAATGTTTATTTTATTAATCCCATCTTATATGTTTGACTCTCCTCTGCCATAAAATATAACCATATTGTTTTTCATTCAACCTTTATTTAGGCAGGTTAATCTCATTGAGCCTCGGGGACTCATTTACAAGAGAGACCTGTCTACAAACTAAAGAATGATGACAACAGCAACAGTAGAGTTTTCTTAAAAATTCAACAATAGACAAACATAAGAGAGAAATACAGATTTTTTTTCTAACAAGTTAAAACAAAGATATCAAAGTAGCAAAACAGACAGATAAGGCATATATAGAAAATCAGTAACAGGAACATGTCCACATTGGTTTTTGCCAGGAGTCCAACAGATTCTTAAAGCCATTTAGAGAAATCAAGGCCAAGAGCTTCAGATCTTTTTGTAAGATATTCCAGGAAGCAGGAGCGGAATAGGAGAAGGCCCTTTTGCCAAGTTCAGTCCTCACTGACGGAACACTGCAGGTAATCATGTCCTGAGAGCGCACGCTGTAGCTGCACTCACGCAAAGACATGTAGGAGGAGATGTATGAGGGCAGCAGACCAAGAAGTGATTTAAAGATGAAAATGTACCAGTGGAAGAGTCTGCGTGAGGTTAATGATGTCCAGTTAACCAGTGAATACAGGGTGCAGTGGTGGGTACAATAATCACAGCCAGTTATGAATCTTAGTGCACCATGATAGACAACATCCAACATCTGCAGGGTGCTTGTAGGAGCATTCATGTAGATAATGTCACCGTAATCAATGGAGGGAAGGAAAGTCACAGATACAAGGCGTTTCCTAGCATTCAGTGTTAGACATGATCTGTTTCTGAAAAAGAAACCCAGTTTAACTTTCAGTTTCTTTACTAGGTTTTCCACGTGGAGTTTAAAAGAGAGATGCGAATCGACCAGGATACCCAAATATTTATAGGAATCAACAAACTCAATTTGAGGATAAAATCAGAGGAAGAACTGCTGGTACCGACTTCCTATTTGTAAAAAGCATCCCTTTTATATTGTAGCGTATCAGCACTCAGCTACTGAAGCAGATGTGTTTCTCTTGTTGTAGATCAGGAATCATCCACCAGATAGCGTTTTATAAGCTTTATTTTCAACACACGCAGACACCGTGAACCCCACAGGTCTTTGTGAGAGCTACCTCCCTCACTCAGGTTTACTCTACCCCTAACAAGCCTAACACAACTATCACTTAATGAACACATAAACTAAGCCACCAATCAATCAATTTAATAATAATTTAATTTAAAAAAGATCAGTTTATAAACATTCTCTGATAACACTATTTACACAGTGAAGAAGGAGCAGGAAGAAGAAAATCCTGTATAGACCTGCCCCCTTTCTCAATAATTACAAAAAATGTCATGGCGTATACATTAAATTAACAAAACAAGTTGCAAACAATATATCAACAATAGCATACATAACAATATCTTCCCATTAACAACTCAAAGTTAATCATTCTTTTTCATGAAGTGTTTTGAATTGGTTTATTGTAGCACTTTTTTTAACTCCTCATCCAAACTGTTCTATAGTTTTACTCCATGCATTGAAATGCACATTTGTTTTAAAGCAGTACGCAAGTTTTACTTTTGAAATCATACTTCCTTCTGTTATTTCTGTCACATGAGCTTAAGAAAAATAACTTTTGTAAATTAAATGGCAGTAATCTCTTTCTAGCTTTAAACATAACCAGTAACATTTTTAAATTAACCAGATCCCTTAGTTTCAAGATATTTGATTGAATAAACAATTTATTTGTGCGTTCTCTGATGTCCACTTTATATAAAATTCGCATAACTTTCTTTTGTATGACAGATAACGGTTTAGTGTTGGTTTTATATGTGTTGCCCCATACCTCTATACAGTATGTCAGATATGGAACAACAAATGAATAATATAATGTCTGTAGTGTTGATAGTTCTAAAACACATTTTACTTTATTTAGAAGTCCAATACTTTTGCATGGTTTTAGTTTTATGTGTTTTATATGAGATTTCCAGTTAAGTTTATGATCCAGAACAAAACCCCTAAAAATTTAACTTCATGTACTCGTTCAACTTGATTATCATCTAAAGACATTATAATAGAATCATCTACTTTTCTATTACCAAAATTCATGAATTTTGTTTTATTCGTTTATTGATAAGTTGTTGTATTTAAACCACTCATTAAGTTTAGACATCTCACAAGCCATACATTCTATAATGGTTTTTAAGTCATTCCCAGAACAAAATACATTTGTATCATATGCGAACAGGATGATGTGTAACTTTTTAGACACTTCACACATGTCATTAATATACAAAAGAAAATGCTTTGGTCTTAGCACTGAACCTTGGGGGACTCCACATTTTATATTTTGAAGATCTGATTTTTCATTTCCTAGCTGTACAAATTGTTTTCGGTTAGTCAAATAACTACTCAACCAGTTATGAACTATTCCTCTTATCCCATAATCTTGCAACTTGGAGAGCAATAAAGTGTGGTCGATTGTATCAAAGGCTTTTCTTAAATCAATAAACATCCCCCCTGTACATTACAGTATATTGCTTCCTTTCTATTGCTTCTGTAATTTCTTCATTTAGTTCTAATAATGCAAGGGATGTTGATTTATTTGATCTAAAGCCATATTGACTCTCACTCAACTTATTATTTTCAATATAAACATCCAATTTCTGGACAAACCATTTTCAAGCACTTTAGAAAACTGGGGGAGCACTGAGATTGGTTTATAATTGTCAAATCCAAATAATTGTCAAATTGTCCATCACCATTTTTAAATATTGGAATTACTTTGGCTAGTTTCATTTTTTTCTGCAAATATGCCACTCTGGACTGACAAATTACAAATATACAGTAAGTAAATGGTTTAATAATAAAGTCAATAGTTTTTTTAATCATCATATCAATTCTATCACTGTCAACACATGTTTTAGTCTTGCTTTTCCTTACTATAGTTAGAATTTCATGCTCACTTACCTGTATATCTCCAAGAAACGACTGTGAAATTCTACTACCACCCTGCACACCCTGAATATAATTTTTCTTAATGGAAGAAGCCAAACCTGGCCCTATATTTACAAAAAAGGAATTCAATTTATTCACCACTTTATTTTTTTCAGTCAAGGTTTTTTCTCCCTTAAAAACAGTTTTTCAAGACAATGAGTAATGAGTATAATTAGGTCTTACAATACTATTCAAAATTTTCCATGTTTTTTTCATATCACTCGCAACTTTAAATTGTAGTAATCTTTATTAGCTTGTCTTATTAATGTTGTCAATTTGTTTTAATATGCCTAATCTCTTTAGGTTTAGTTGGGAATCTAACAAAATCTCTATATAACTTATTTTTCTTCTTACAAGACTTTAACAGTCCCTTGGTCATCCAGGGTTTTGCATTGACATTTTTATTTTTGTGACACACTAATATCGGGCAATTTTTTTCATATTATGATTTATAAACTTGCAAAAAATGTTTCACATGCCACATTCACATCCTTCACCCCACTCGTTTTCATTTAACAGGTCATGACAGAATTTCTCTATTGTTTATTGTCTCTAACCTGCCCTATTTCATCAACTCTTTTTAAATTTTATTTTACTGTTATGAACTATGAATATAGGTAAATGATCACTTATATCACTTATTAGGACCCCACTGTAAATAGCCTTTCCAATTTCATTTGTAAAAATGTTATCAATGTTGCAGTAGTACTAGTAATTCTGGTATGTTGAGTAATCACTGGATATAAACTTCTACTGGACATTGCATCAACAAAATCTGTGGTCATTTTGTGCTCTCCTTGTTTTAATAGATCAATATTGAAATCTCCACATAGTAACCAGGTTTTCCTATCATTTAATCCATCCAGGAGATTTTCACATCTTTCTCTAAAATATTCTATATTAGAGCCTGGTGGTCTAAAAGCTCCAACAATGTTCCTTGTTTTCTCCATCTCAATTTCAACAGTAACACATTCCATCACATCATCCAAGGCAAATTACATGCATTCTAATTTTTCACATCTCAAGGAACTATGAACATACAATGCAACACCACCACCTTTGTTCGTCACTCAATTTGTATAAAACAGATTATACCCTTCCATATCAAAATATAGATTTGTCATTTAACCAAGTTTCAGATAATGCTATTACTTGATAATGATTTCTAAATGTTTTCATTAATCAAGTTAATTCATTAATTATTTCATTAATCTTGTCAAAATAAGCATGAAGACTTCTGCAGTTAAAATGAGTAAGTGAAAAATGATCAAAGTCCACAGAAAGATTCAGTTGTTCATCTGTATAATATTTACAATTGTTAGTTTTGTATAATAAATTACTGTCTGGATCAGTGTTGTTTTCAAAATCATGCATTTTGAATTCTATAACACCATGTCTCATCAAAACTGGTTTGCGTGTTGCACGTTGCATTTCTTCCATTTGTCTCTTTCATTTTTCAAAAGGAGCTTTATTCCCCTTTTCAAAAGGAACTTCATTCACTTATGCTTTTCGAGAAGGGCCTTAACTCACACATTCAAATTCAACACTTGCTCTTCTCAAGGGCTGACGTCTCCTCTCGGTCTCCGTTTTGCTTTTGCTTTGTCTTGTCTGTGAAACTGTCTGAGAGCCTCTCTTCTACAAAATCTTCCGAATCATAACTATGGATTTCAATTTGATCAGTTGGTCCCTCAACACAACTGATAACATTTCTTCAAAAAGAAGACAGGCTGTAGGCGAGCCGATTTGCCCTGTTGGCATGCACACAGCTGGATATCTCATCGACTTGGAAGACTTGATGACGTGTCTATCTCTGCTGTCATCTGTGGATCTTAAGGACGCATATTTAATTGGATTTATGATAACTGGTTCCTGCTTTTTGGATTTGGCTGGTTCCTGGTCTATCAACACACAAGGAAGACGTCGGCGGCAAATCTGGATCTGGTCAGGCTGCCTGCCTTACATGATGGCTTGGTTCATGTCTCGAGAAACCAGACTTTTGGCTGAATGGATTTGATCTCAGGGATTTTCTCAGGCACGTTCCATTGGTATGGTAGTTTTAATTTGGACATTTTGGAAGTGAGTGGACAGACACAGACAGAAGGTAGATGTCATTAAAGTTCTGCCTGTCCCCAAAACAATCGTGTTTATCTGAAATTTGGCTTACTGACTGGCCTTGACAGGTCGTCTTATCTCAACACGCCTGCAGAAGTTTTGTAAACCTGATGCTCTAACCCCTCCCAACCCTTCTGCTGAGGAACTCCACTGACTTTTCAGAGGAGCCCAGCTGAATAAACATTCTGTCATCATTTCAGGACTCTGGATTTGCCTCTGGCCGTACTCGGCAATCCCCCCCATGTGTGTGCACAGATCTATAGATGGAACTACTGTACTGAACTGAGTGATTCTATCTGAACTCTGCAGTGCCTTTATGGGCTGGCTTTCTCACCGCCTTTGAGTACTCCACCCCCGCCGTAATGTCGGTGTCATTATGTGCGGGATTTTTTTTCATTACCACATTTTTGACCTTCAAGCAGAGGTCAAAAATGTGTTAGGAATTTTTTTGTCTCCAAACCCTATGTGTCATTTTTCACCACTTTTATTGTCTGTCCAACAAATCTCACTTGTAAATGAGTCTTCGAGGCTCAATGTGACTTATCTGTTTAAATAAAGGTTGAATGAATGAAAAACTCCATCCTTTATTTCATGACCTGGGGTGCTCCTTCAACAAGAGAAGACTAATCACTAAAAGAACATGCTAAACAACTAACCAAAATGAAAAACAATGAATTTAAATTCTACCCATAATCCCTCACTAATGTCATGTGACCAACAGTCAGTGCTGGGCAGAGCTAATCCAAAAATTAGTTCCGCTATTTCTAAAGCACTTATTAATTTATTTAGGTCCGCAATTTCAAAAGCGCTTATGTATTAGCAATGCTAGCGGAAGCTAAATGCTAACACGCTAACGTGCAAATGGCGAACTACTTTTTTTAATCCAGCAGATTTGACCATTTCGTGAAACGGTTAAGCTCAGAAAAACCTTGTGCTATAAAGTCAGCTAAGAAATATATTTTTTCTCAGCAAAGAAATAATTGTTTTTTACCGTGTTTTGTTGTAAAGTCCTACGCTTCTGTGGCTGTCGCGGCCGCCATTTTGAACAGGGCAAATGGCGAACTACTTTTTTAAATCCAGCAGATTTGACCATTTCGTGAACCGGTTAAGCTCAGAAAAACCTTGTGCTATAAAGTCAGCTAAGAAATATATTTTTTCTCAGCAAAGAAATAATTGTTTTTACCGTGTTTTGTTGTAAAGTCCTTTGCTTCTGTGGCCGTCGCCATTTTGAAGAGGGCAAATGAGGCGCTGACGCGTCGCGTAGGCCGCTGAGAAACATCCATAAGTTCACCCTCCATGTTAAAAACTCTTCGTCTGACTCTTCGAAAACAAGCAATAAGGCTGCAGAGTAACACACTGGCTGCTAACTGCTATAGAGAGAGCGCTCTCTCTAGCCAAGAGACTGAGGGGGACGCTTTTTTGTCACGGACCACATCCGGCGCTGACAGGATATGGTCTGTGAGCAGTCGTCCGGTTGATTTAAGAGCCCGTAAATAAGTTTTTTCGTTTTTACTGATAGATAATTAGTTATTAGCGGTACTGCATTTTAAATAAAAATAGCGCAAATCCGCTTATGAATTATAAAAGTTAGTCAATCCGCTATAACGCTGACAAATTGTTTAGGCCCGCTATAAGCGGCTTAGCGCTTTAGCGCTCTCCAGCGGTCTGGCGCCCACCTTTGCCAACAGTCAACCACAGCAGAATGCTACATAGCCCCCACTGAAGGGCTATTTGTCCCCAACAGCCCATTCACTCAAAACACAGTCCTGCAGGCATTTTGGCTGATGACGTTGGCACACAGGACATTGGGGCACAGGATGTTGGGGCACAGGACATTAGGGCACAGGACATTGGGGCATAAGATGCTGGGGACACTGAGGTGTGACAGGTGAGTTGGCAGGTGAGTTGGCAGGTGAGTCTTTAAGAGAGGTGTCATTTCCTGTGCCAGCAATCACTGGAGCATAGGGGTGGTACGGAGCAAGCCTGTCCTGATGCAGCACAACCAGGCAACCCCGGTTAGGAAGCTTCACTCGGTATACCACCTCAGACAGACGTGCCACAATTTCAGCCGGGCCCTGCCACTGACTGTGAAGCTTTGGAGAGACCCCCTTCTTATGCTCTGGGCAGTACACCCACACCTTGTCCCCCTGGTTCAAAAGCCTGTCCACGACAGTGGACATCGTAGACCAGGGGTGTTCAGACTTTTTCAGCATGCGAGCTACTTTTGAAATGATCAAGTCAAAGTGATCTACCTACTATAAGGCCCCGTTTACACGAAAACAACCTGTGGAAACATTAGTGATTTTTCAATGTTTATTGGGGGTAATAAACAAAAAATAAGCTGGTTTATAATGAAAAATGCTGTAGTTTTCATGTCAGACTGGTTGCCAGATAAGAAATTATGAACTATAGTACTGTGGCTTTAAAATTATAGTATTTTGACCTAAACTGTTGTGTTTGCTGAGTAAAGATGTTCTAAGATTAAATTCAATTTAGTTTATTTATATAGCGTCAATTCACAAAATAAGTAATCTCAGGGCACTGAACAGACAATTTTTTTAATGTCATGCTGCAATCTACCAGTACTACCTCAGAGATCTACCAGTACTACCTCAGAGATCTACCAGTAGATCACGATCTACCTAATGAGCACCCCTGTCGTAGACTTTCTTCTGCCTTATCCCTGCATCAGCCTGAACTTCACAGGTGCAGTCATGTACCTTCCGAAATCGCTCCCTGAGTCTCTAAGTAGTCAGCTTCCACTCCTCCAGCAATCTCAGGCTCCAGTGTAGCCCCAAACACCAAGTACAGTGGAGTGTGCAACTCTCGCCCGAATGGCAGAGCAGCTGGTGTACACTGACTGGACTTTTACAGTTCGGTAGGCCCACAAGACTAGTGGGAGGTGCCAATCCCAGTCCCACTGGTGCTGGTCCACAAGGATATCCAGTTGTGTGGCCAAGGTGCAGTTGAACCTTTCCACCAACCCGTCACTTTGTAGGTGGAGAGGGGTTGTCCTTGTCTTCTTCACCCTCAACAGCTAGCAAACCTAGCCAAAGACCTGAGACTTGATGTTGCGTCCATGGTCACTGTGAAACTGGTTTGAGACCCCAAAGCGGGTGAACATCTCTTCAACAAGTCTCTCGGCAGTTGTGGAAGTACTTTGGTTTGGCACTGCGTATGCCTCTGACCATTTTGTAAAGTAGTCCACGGCCACGAGAAAATAGCGATTGCCAGAATCTGTTGTTGGGAAAGAACCGAGGATGTGAACCCCCACTCTTTCCATTGGTGCCTCCACCAGATATTGTTGCATTGGGGCATGGAAATGCTGGTTTGGTCCTTTTTGGGCAGTACAGGAGTCACAGCCATGCACGTAAAGCTCCACATCCTTCCGACAGCCTGGCCAGTAAAATCGCTGCCACAGCCGGTTTAGGGTCTTAGATATCCCAAAATGGCCAGCCCCCACCAAGGCATGAACACTCCTTAGGACCACAGGGCGGAGGGCTGAAGGCACCAGGAGTTGAAGGATGTCATCACTGCATCTGGGGGCATTCCCCTTTCGGTACAAGAGGTTTACAGTTCCCCCACGTGGAATGGTAAGCTTTTACATCTGGGCCAAGGAGTGAAACTGTTGACCACTCGGGGTGCTGTTCTTCTGCCAGCCATGTTCTCATCAGGAACAGAGACGGATCACCTTCTTGCAATTCAAACAGCCGTTCAATGGTAAATGGAAAGCACTCACCCTTTCCTTGGTTCATCTGGACGGATGCTACCATTGGCCTTGCCTCATCATGCCTTTCCTGTCGCTGACAGTATCAACACTCTGCAGTAGCACATGGGCGTAGGGAGAGGGCATCGGCATTGCTGTGCTACTTCCTCGGCCGATTCTGGATCTCAAAGTTGTAGGTCTGGAGCACCTGCAACTAGCAGATCACCTGTCCTTCAGGCTGGTTAAAGTTTAGCAGCCAGGTCAGTAATGCATGGTCGGACCGCAGGAGGAACTGACTACCTTGCAGGTATGGACAAAAGTGTTGCACCACCTGCACCACAGCCAGGAGCTCTCGTCTGGTAACACAATAGTTCCTCTCCTCTCAACTCAGTGCTCGGCTGTAGTAGGCCACCACACGCTCATCTCCTCCCCCTTGCTGGGAGAGGATCGTCCCGATTCCTTCATTGCTAGCATCTGTGTCCACAATGAAGAGCAGCTGTTCTTGGGGGTACGCCAGTATTGGAGCTGATGTGAGAGCTGCTTTGAGATGCTCAAAGGCCTGGGCACAACTGCTACTCCATACAAACGGGTGGCCTTTGTCAGTCAGCCAGTGGAGAGGGCTGGCAACAGAGGCTAAATTCCTGACAAATTGTTGGTAGTAGGAAGCCATGTCTAGGAAACTCTGGAGCTCTCGAACACTGGATGGAGTTGGTCAGTTTTGGACTACAGTTACCTTGGCAGGGTCAGTGGCAACTCCCTGGGCACTGACCACATGGCCCAGAAATTATGTTTCCCATCTTAGCAGGTTGCACCTGGCCGGGTTCAGCCGGAGTCCAGCTTGGCGGATGACACCAAAAACCTCTCTCAGGTGAACGAGAGCATGGCCAAAATTATTGGTGTGCCCCAGCAATTTGTCAAGGTACATCACACAGTGGCTGCGGGAGATATCCACCAACACCCTCTCCATAAGGCGCTCATAGGTGGCTGGTGCATTGCAGAGGCCGAATGGAATCAAACGAAATTGCCACAGTCCATATCCCAAGGTGAAGGCAATCTTTGGATTAGCGTCAGGGTCAAGCTCTACTTGCCAGTAGTCACTCTGCACGTCAAGGGAGCTAAACCAACTGGACCCACTGATCTGGATGAGGGCATAATCAATTTGTGGTAGGGGGTTTGAGTCCTTCTTGGTGATGGCATTGAGGTGATGGTAAGTAATCCACAAAAAAACACCATCCGCCCCTCTTCTTCTGCATCAGGACCACGGGTACAGCCCATGGGCTGTCAGATGGCTCACTGACTCCTGCAGCCTGCATTTGGCGAAACATGTCCCCCGCCACCTGTCTTTTGGCTAGGGCCAGCCGGTAGGGGCGTGGGCGGATGGGCCGTGCTGATCCAATGTCAATGGAGTGTTGGACCAGCCCTTTTTGTGTACCAGAGTCTTTACCAGACTTAGCTTTTTTAGACCAAGTGTCGATAATTGAAAATCAACAATAAATTAAAACTTTTGCTCCCACAAACCCTACTTTTAAAAATGATTAAAGTTGAGGGATGTGTAATCATTCCACCCTGTGAAACAAAGGTTTAAATAGTCTCTGTGATGCAGAAAAAGATACCACACTCGACAGAAGAAGAAGATTTTTTAACTGCATTTACTTGTAAGGCCAGATTTTCAGGACAGGTCACATAACTATGTATAAAATGACATGACCAGTCACAAGAATCTGCCTGGAGCTGCTGCTCTGCTTGCTTTTACATCCTTAGCCTTCTCAGTCCAGCTGAGTTCATAGAGCTCAGGAGGTGTCCTTGGAGCTAGCTGCAGCCTTTTCACCCAGCACTCTCCATTAACCCAAACATATGGTTCAAGGATTCAAGGGTCTTTATTTGTCATTTGCACCCCATGTGGTACATGTGGTGGGATGAAATTGTGTACACAGGGTCCCAGTTACATCCAACAATAAAATGTAAAAGAAAAACAACAATAAGATCTAAGATATGAACTAAGAAAAACATCAACTAAATATACACTAAGCACTAGTAGCATAAATGGCATGGGCAGGGATAAGGTAGTGTATTGGGAGACAGTTTCATTTATGTCTTGGGCTTCTTGTTTTCAGCCATAGTAAAGCCAGCGGGTTCGGATGTTGTCAGTCTATACAATGGGTGTTATTAGCTGTTATCATACCCATATATAGCGGCAAACTGTCCAATCTACCTCCTAGCATGTTTAAAAGAACGTTATCAGCGTTATTATTGCTGTGAGTAGGTAGCGTCTTTCCGTTAACCCGGAAGTGTTGTGTTTTTGGTTTTTTCAGCTTATGTAACCGTTTTCCTAAACCTAACCTTAAACCTGACCCAGAGGACCAACCCTAAACCTAACCCCCTTACCCTGGTGCCTAAACCTAACCAAGACCCTAAACCTAACCACGTAGCTAAAGACGGAGCCTGCTGTCATCGCTTGTAACGGTGACAACATACCTTTAAACCTCCTAGGAGGTACAGGAGGGGCAATCTGACCGCTACGAATGGGGATGATAATAACTGTTAATGACCCTTTAATGGTTGATAACATCCGAAGCGGGTGTCTGGAGCCTCTCACCATGTTCATGGGTAACTCCAGAATGGAATGTTGTTCTCTGTCCATAAGACTTTTCAGGGTAATACTTTACAATAAGGTACACAAAATTTGATTGACTACAAGGGAACGCCTCAGGAACGAATCAGGAACAAATCAGGAGGTAATGGGTAGTTAACAAGTACTTACTGGGAACACACAGCCAAGCGTTATTAGGGGACTACTGGTTAGTTACTTTATAAATGAAGAGTAACTAATCAAGAACTGATGAGTAGTTACCAAGGAAAACAAAGAGGAACGAATCAGGAGCTAATGCGTAGTTAACCCATACTTTTTTCATTCATTCAACCTTTATTTAGTCAGGTAAATCTTTTGAACCTCATGGGCTCATTTACGAAAGCGACCTGCTAAAACTAAAGAACAATGAACAGCAGTGATAGAATTTCAATAAACAATAAACAAACAAACAATAAACAATAGAAAACAAAAAGAGAGAAAAAAACAAAAGATTTTTTTTTTTTTAACAAAGTATCAAAAAACTAGCAAAACATTATAAGGTAGACGTATATACTTACTGGGGAAAACATAGCCAAGCGTTATTAGGGGACTACTGGTTAGTTACTTTATAAATGAAGAGTAACTAATCAAGAACTGATGAGTAGTTACCAAGGAAAACAAAGAGGAACGAATCAGGAGCTAATGGGTAGTTAACCCATACTTACTGGGGAAAACATAGCCAAGCCTTATTAGGGAACTACTGGTTTGTTACCACAGGAACAAACCAGTAGGTAATGGTCAGGTAGTGATTAAGTAATGATTGGTTCCTCAGTAAATACTTGGCATGGTACTTCACTACATAAGTGGACAAAATAATAACCAGGCAAAGATTTGATACTCAGTAAGTGATAGTCAGACATACAGTAGTTAAGATGACAGCAGTACAAGGTTATGAAATTGATAATGTCTTTCATCAAGAGATTTATAAAAGAGAAAATCCAATAAAATCAGTAATCACTAGGAAACAGGTTTTTGACATTTACGAGCTGTGACCTCACTGGTGCAGGGTTTATTCAGAACCCACATGGATAATTTATCCTCTGTTTCTGTGGTAACAAACCAAAACCAGTAGTCCCCTAATAAGGCTTGGCTATGTGTTCACCAGTAAGTACTGGTTAACTACCCATTAGCTCCTGATTAGTTTCTGAGGTGTTCCCCCTTAATCAAAATTTGTGTACCTTATTGTAAAGTTCATTCATTCATTCAACCTTTATTTAGACAGGTTAATCCCATTGAGCCTTGCGGACTCATTTACAAGATAGACCAGATTTTTTCAACAAAGAGTGATAACAATAGTGGATAACAATGGCAACACAATAGACAGTCACAAAAGAGGCTTACACATTTAAATTTCTATTTTATCTTTTTATTTTTTACCATTTTCTGAATCGCTCTTTGTATGGCCAGTCATGTCTTGGGAGAACCTACCAGGGCCAATTCCCCCAACAGCATTGCTCCTAGGATCATTTAGGTGCACAAACTCCATCACGATAAGGGGGAGTTTCACAGCGGACTTAAATTTCCTGATATAATTTCTTGGTTCATACATTTCATATGTTAACTGAGTTCCATTGTGAACAAAATATGGGTTAGAAATAGGGTTTTACAATCTGACAAAGTAAACAGTTTGTTTACTCATATGATCAGACCTGATTTGGGCACACAAAAAGAGTGATAGCATAACCCACTTCAACAAGGAACTTTGCATATACAGTACCACTATTAAAGGACTTAAAAACAAAAAGGCAATGAAAACCAACTCAGTTCTAGAAAAACTTAATGTGAATTTATCTATATAACCTGTAAATATATTTTTTTGTATCTTTTTAGACTTTTTACCTTTTCTATCATTTTATAATTACTTTGTGTATTGTTCTTTTCTATACTTGTATACTATTACTTCTGTACTTGTTAATATACCCCTGGCAGACAATTGTTTGTAATGTGGATAAAGTTTTGTAAAAAAAAAAAAACACAAAAAACAGTGATAGGAAAACTGGCAGCCGTGTCTCTTGGGATACTTTCGCACTTTAATTCAGCATGTTATGAAAGTGCTACTATGTAAGCAATGCAGGTTTCATTCCAGTCTCATACTGTACATGCTTTATTTCCGTGCCAGGTATGGCGTACAGTGCTTCAGTGGTTAGGTTTTATATAAGGTTGTTAATAAATATTTGCTGACCTCTGTACTGCCTGACTAGACAGATTATAGTCTCTAAAAATGTTTATAACCCCTGTGTATAGTCTTTGTGACATTTTTCTTTTCCCCTTTTTTGTACACGATTTTTTTATAGTCTAGAACTGTTTTTTCCCCTTGTCTTTCTATCTTGTCTTTTGTATTTTTTTTTAGGTTTGTGAGAATATGTGTTCTGTCTTGTGTCAATTCTTTAGATTCTTGTGTTATGTAGGCCCTACTTGTGTTTCATTGTTTCTTCCCCTATCGGCTGCAGCTCCAACCACTATCACCTGTTCCTCATTGTCCTTCCCCAGGTGTTCTTGATTATTCTCGTTAGTGTCTCTATAAGTTCTGTATAAGTTCTGTGTTAGTTTATTTCTTCCCTGTCCATGGATTGTCCTAAGGCTATCATGCTCTGTCTTCCTCTGTGTCACCCTGCTCCTGGTGATTTCTTGTAGGTTTTGTTACCACGTCAGACTTTCTACCTTCTTGTTAATAAAGTAATTTCTTTGTTTTATCCTTGAGTTTTTCCAAGTCTGTCTGCACCCTGGGTTCAACTACAAAACCACAAATGATACGGTTCACTTATCCTTTTACCTACTACCAGTATACTCTGATTCCATTACTATCGATACTTGACCTTTATTTTGTGCTAAATAAGCAATTGAGTTTGAGCTTTGGCTTTAAATGCTGTCTGTGCATCTGTCGACTTTTGGCGTGAAATCATCAAAGTCATTAGAAAATGTCTGTAAACGAATTATAAAACAGCTTGTGTCTTGTTAAACATTACCAAAGTTTCCCAATTCTAAACAACATAACTCAAGTGACATTGGGTTCAATGCATTCTATTTGTGAGATATTGTGAGGCTTGCAATGATTTGGTTTACTTCGTATATAAAGCTATGCTTAGTAATTACAGTAATAAGCCTTTTTACTCCAAAGGTCATTATTATTTTGTATTCAAGTGACAATTTTAAAGTAGTTACATCTTCAGCTTTAAGTTTGTTGGACCATTTTTAAAATTGTCTGATTATTAGCTCCAAATACTTTGCCCATTCCCGAGGCTTGTTTTCTTTGAGCTGCATTAAAAGTGTTAGTCTTTCTTAAGACTCTCAATAAAGGTATATTTATTCAGGTAGTGATGCATGCTCAATAATCCAGGTACATAAAAATAAGGTTGAGTCAGTTCCTCTGGACGGGTAATGCATCCAGAGGGACTAAATTTTGTTTGATGTTATTCATGTCATTGCTCCACACAGATCCAAGTTCTTCACTGTGTGTTTGCCAGTAAATGTCTCAAAGATGACTATATATCATTGACCCTACCCAGTAATTTTGACTAAAATTAATGTTAAACCAGAACCCAATAATCAGAACACTGAAAAGACTTCCACAGAAACAGGGATAAAAAGGTAAGAGTTTATTTTGAAATGGGAAGGGAATGATCTGGAATAGGAGGATCAGCAGAGGAGGACCAAAAGTAAGTGAATGCTTTTTCCAGTTTATTATAGGTTTGTGGTTGAGTTTGCCCTTATTTTGTCTTGTTTGATTTCCAGTTTCCATGTGATACGGTCATGCTGCAGCTCTGTGCTTGTGAGGGATGTCCAGACAGAGGTGAGTAGGTGATGACAACAGGTAAGCAGGAAGGCTGAGTCCAGTAACTGGATTTTCTTACAGAGATGCCGGTGAGACAGACGGAGCAAACGAGAGGTTCCATGGAACATCAAGGAGTCCAGGAACACAGAGAAATCACTGTGAAGAAACGTTTAACAATTCTAATATTCATGAGAAGTACAGGGGCAGTGGGTATAATCACCAGTAGTGACTATCAATCCACCAGAGGCTTGTGGGAAGACTTCAAGGGTAGAATGCTAATGAGCGGACTGTGATCAGCTGTGCTCTAAAAAACAGCACCTGGAATGACACCCAGGAGAGATAGAGGGAGAAAACTCACAAACCTAACAACCCCATTTCCTATAGATATAACTTACTGCATGAGACTCTGTGCCTTTATTAGTTAAATATGAAAGACAGTGAGAGTAGTTAGCAAATTCTACAAATAGTCAGTGACTAAAGCTGCTTTAAAACTACCGGTATGGGAGAAGAACTGAGAAAGAAGAAAGAAGCCTCTAGGTGGGTTTATTTGAGTGGTGCATTGTTACAATATAAAGTTATATTTGATGGTACATACTTAAGGATTTTCAATTAACAATCAATCAACCTTTATTTATAGAGCCCTTTCCAACAGCCCAGATGTGCACAAAGTGCTGCACAATACAAAAGTTAAAAACAACTAAAAATAAACAAAACAAAAAACAAACAAAAAAAACCTAAAAAAATGCCAAAAAGTAACTACGGTAAGTGTTAAAAGCCTGCCTGAATAAAAAGTTTTTAAGATTAGATTTAAAAGGCCCAGATCAGTAATGGAGTGTGTAAGTCAGTTGGTTCCAAAGTCTGGGAGCAGCAATCAAAAAGGCACGGCCACCCCACCCCATAAAAGAGAAGCCACTAGACTGGTTTGAGTGGCGCATTGTTACACTGTAAAACTGTAACTGATGATACATACTTTAGGATTTTTATTAGTTGTGACTAGAAGAGGCAGCAAAATGAACATTTTAATTCAATTGTCCTTGCTGAAAACACAAATGTTTGTTAATTTATACAAAGCTGCCATTTTCTACTTGTTACTTCAAATGACAAATATCAGTTCATAACATGTTTTTCTTCTTTTTTTTCCTTTTCTTTTTGCTGCTTCTTCAGGGGTCGCCACAGCAAACAAGCTTGCATGAAGTCTTGGCGATTGTTTTTACACTGGATGCCTTTCCTGATGCAACCACAGATCACCGAGCTACCACAGCCTTCTGTGTGGAGCAGGGAGCTGTCATCTGGGACATGCGGGGGAGCAGATGGTGGGGATTAAGGGTCTTGCTCAAGGGTCCACGGTGGGCAAATGAGGGTGGAGGCAGGTGTGGGTTTCTCACCTTTTCCAGCCGCATTTCTTATGTCGGTCCGGGGAGTTGAACCGGCAAACTTCCACTCACAGGCCCACCTTCTGTAGCCCGTGTGCCACCACTCCCCCAGTTCATAATATAATGTCCAATAGTGAAAAGATGTCTTCACCAGCAAAATACACCTGGTGCTTTCACTAGACCTTCATAAAGTTTAAAATAACTTTAAATGTTGTCTTTTTTTTATTCAGTAGGCCTCTGCTGCATTCTTATTAGCAACAAAACTTATGGTTAAAGTCTACAGCTGAGAGTCAATAGTCCAAGTTGAAGTGAGAGGGAACACACGCTTGAAGAGATGTAGCCTGTCATTACACCGAGTCTGTAGAGCTGGTGGCAGGAGATGCTGTAGCTGTGTCCTTTAGAAAACACCACTACACTATTCTATATGACTCACACTTAGTAGCCTATATATCAACGAGTAGATGACTAATAACATTTCAAAACTGGCATGTAATTATGTAATTTTGAAAGCCTAATACTTACAGAACCTACACTGAGTATTCCTGGGAAATGAAAGTTTTAACAAAAAAAATGGAAATGGCATGTGAGTTATTCTTCTTGTTTCATAGTTTCTGCCAATAATATTGCAATCTGACCTTTTGGATTATGATTCTTTGTTCTGTAGCACCACCACCTGGCCAAACTGTTCAACATTTCATGCAGTTAAAAACAACCCCATCAGGTTTTAGAATAGATGATACATTCCATTTGAAATTTGTTAGTGTACTGTAATCTGTAAATAAGCATGGAAAAGTTTTTTTTTTTTTCAGGTGAAGTTGAAATAACAATGTGTGGCTCTCTTTGAAATTTACATACAAAGTTGCTAAGTAAAAGCGAACATGAGTAAAGTTTTACTCAGTAATTGTTAACTGTATATGTGTTCATTCAGTGAGTTTATTTAAGTGGTACTCTTTGGGAGTGGTGGTGCAGAGGTTACAGAAGGGGGGCCTTTGATCGGAAGATCATCGGTCCAACTCCCAGTACCGACATAAAAAATGTGGGTGGTATAGGTGAAGCACCCACACCTGCCTCCACCCTCATTTGCTCCACTCTGGGCCCTTGAGCAAGGCCCTTAACCAGTGTTGTAGTAAAGACCACCTAACTCGGGACCAAGTCAAGACCAAGACCAGAGTGTACCGAGACCGAAACAAGACCACGACTTTTGGGGTCCAAGACCAAGTCTAGACCAAGACTTCAAGTCTTGGAGCTTAATCTTTTCACAGATTATCTGTCTTATTCTATACTGTCACAACATAGTGACATTTTTAACAAATATGCAAAAAACATATGTAATTTTTATAAAATATTTTTTATTTAAGTTACATACTGCAACTTAAAGTTTGCTTTTGAATGAATGTATCAGCTTTTATACATTTTCAAAGCTACATAACAAAGAAATTAGACATTCAGTGGTTTTTGCACAATAATTTTCATGTCATGTGACTATAGCTGTGTCCCAATCCAACGGCTGCATACTTCGAAGACCGCATTTGAAGGCCACTGACGTCACAGTGATGCGCCGAGGCCTGTCCCAATTCGAAGACTCCTTCAATGCAGCCGACGAATGCGGTTTACTTTTCCCCAAATTTCAAGGCCAGATCCCGTGTATCCTTCGCGGCCCACCCTATCCCAAAATGCATTGCGTTTACACTGCGCGCGAATGTACGGAACATTTTTGGATGGACGTAATGGCGTGTTTAACCTATGTTAAACTACTCTACTAGACCTGACAGACGAGGCGCCCTTATTTATTTCTCATTTTCTAATTTTATATAATTTATTTGTTCAAAAATCATGGTTTTAGCTCAATAACTAATTAGAAAATTATGTTTCTGAAGTGTGTTTGGTTTGGTAGTTTGACAGTCCCTAAGTGAACCATTACATCTCGGAGGAGGGGCAGACTGAGCGCAGCTGACTAAAATCAGACTGCCTGTTTCACATCAGACAAAAGGAACACACCGCTGAAGCCACAGAGCTCAAATGTCCAGCATCCAACATACAACTAACTTCACCATGGTAGAGAAATGAGTCTCCAGCATAGCACGAACAGTTCAGAAACAATTTTGAAATGAGAAAAAAAATCTATTAACTGATTATGTTGTGTTTTAGACTGTTTATTGTTGGCAAATCTATTCTGACCCAAAGTGCAACCATAACTGGTTCTGAACACAGCCGCTGCCCTCTCTTCCAGTCACTGAGTACTGGCGCAAAATCTTTTACTGGTTCGCAGTACCGGACCGGCTTACCCGTGGTTGCAATGTTACGTTCTGTTGTCTGTATTGTTCTGTTGGTACAGAACCACGTGTGAGTGAAAGGGGGGTGGGCATGACAGTGGTAACAAAAACATGTATTTAGCAATGAGTAACATTATCGCTTGGATTTGAATCAGTACATTTTGCATCCAATATAAACAAAGATGTTAACAAATGATCTGGACAATATTTAGGCAATTTAGTGATATTTCCACAGTTGTGGTCTTGACTGGTCTTGAAATAAAATCTCGAGTTCTCAATATCTGAGACAAAACCGAGACTAAATGTGGTAGAGTCCGAGACAAGACCAAGACCATCAAAAAGTGGTCTTGAGACCGGTCTCAAGACCAAGACCGGTCTGGAGTACTACAACACTACCCTTAACCCCCACCATCTGCTGGCGATCCCCGAAGAAGAGTAGCCAAAATAAAAAAGTTAAGTGGTACTCTTTCACCCCCTTTAAGCAGCTTGTATTTTTGTGAACTAACACATTTTCCCCCCAAAGTGAGGAAAGGGGAGGAGGGGTAGAATTTAGGAATTATTATTCATGGGACAATTTTTGTTTATTACTGAAAAGATCAAATCAGATGCAATAAAGGCGTCACGTTTTTGTCTGACTGTTTGGAGGAAATAGACTGTAATTAAACCTAGGTTTCTCACATTTGGTCACTTCTTGCATCTTGCTATGCTAAAGCACCCAAGCAGTGTTTTTCTTATGGTGTGTGTTCGTTTCCACGTCAGGTCTGAGTGGGCAAATGGATGACAGTCAGATTATATTTGACATACTGTATTTACAAATCAACTATGGCACGTGAGCCACCTGTTGATGATTTATTGTATAGTTATGCAGGAAATAATACAGATGTTTGTGTGGAAAAACCCCCACAATAAAATGAAGTTTTATGAACTAAATAAGGATTTCATGAAAGTGAAATGAATCAGTGTAAATAATTTTCAACTTTATACATTTTTCTGCGACCAGAAAGCTTTTCATTTGTAATGTCGGAGCCATAAATGAGCACAATTGTTGCTTATTTGGTCTTATTTATTGAGTTGCAGTGACCCAATAACTCCTTTAATATATTTTAGCTACTGTATATGTCATATCTTTGAGGTTATTGTGAACCACACATCCTTCAGAAACACATTACTATATTCCAGAATCCGATATGAATGTTGGATGATTGGTGTCATCTTGTGCTTTGACAAAAACAAGATTATTAAGGTTCCTCCAAATGTAATTAACCAAGACGAGCGCAGGACAAACTTTGTGGCCTCTGGCTCTGGGACAGCTCTGGTTCTGAAAGGCTTCAAAACTCGGTCCCACTGTGTGAGGATTGCATGCCTGGCCCCTGCCCACTGTCCAGGCCCCGTGAGACGATACTGGTATGGTGTGCAGGGACCAAAGAAGACCTTTGTCCAGAGTACAGGATCACTCAGGAACAGATGCAGGAGATTGATTTTAACACCCACCTATGATGAAAATTTATCATAAAAATCTGATTTTTCTGACACAAGTAAAGTTATAAAATTTTACATGAAGTGTGCTAACCTCCTTGGCCATGAAATCCAGATATGAGATGTAATCCACCTGTAGAGCAGCCTGTTGTGGGCAGGGGTAGCTGAAAAACAGTCAAAAAGGCATTTGTATTAAATAAAAATCCATCTTCAGTTTGATGATGATATCTACCTCTGCATGTTTGACCTCCTGTCAGACTTAATGACTTCCAGCATTTTCTCCTGGGATGGAAGATGGCTCACACCTGAAAAATACAACACTCCAGCTATGGGTTCATTCACCAGCATGTACGTGTGTGTGTGTAGAATATTTACCTGTAAACACCTTGACAGCCCAGCGTGCCTGCATCTCTACTATGGGCATAATTGGTCCATTGGCTTGTAAAAGACCCATGATGGCTAGTGTGGGATGTTGCAAAGATGGAGGAAACATTTTTCTAAAATATGAAGAAATTATTATTATTATTATTATTTTACAATTGCCATTGATTAACTAAAAAACAATTCAATATATGGTACTCCTAATTCTAAACATTTGATAAGGAACATATTAAACAATTGAAAATGCTGGAGCAAGATTCCAGTCCTGCACAGTAACATTTAATACCATCCATCTATCCATCCATTATCTTTTACCTGCTCCTTCCTTTTCGGGTCACGGGGATCAACGGTGCCCATATCTGGCAGTCACTGTGCGAGAGGTGGGCAACACCCTAGACAGGTCTCCAGTCCATCACAGGGACACATAAAGACAAATGAGACAAACAACCATTCACTCTCTCACTCACACCTAGGGACAATTTAGAGTTACCAATCAGTCTAGCATGCATGTTTTTGGTCTGTGGGAGGAAACTGGAGTACCTGGAGAAAACCCATGGATGCATGGAGAGAACATGCAATGTAATTTTTCTTTTTTCATTATATTGTTATAATGTAAAAATGTTTTTTTTTTCTTTACAAAATGTAAAATGAACAAAAAATAATAATAATAATAATTTGATGACCTTCTCGTGCCGCCCCATTTATCACCAGCTGTATAATTTATTTTACTTGGTTTTGGTCTAATAGTTCAAAATTTAACTTTGAACAAAATTATTTGAAAGTACTGAACGTTTTTTTTAAAGTGGGGCCCTGTGGAGGGATTATGAACGAGTAATATCTTACCTGCAGTAGATTGTTCTTTGTATGACTTCTATTTGAAGAACCAGAGTCATAGACTGGATCTGAATCTGTTTGAGCTCATGATTCAAACAGATTCAAAAAGCACCAAAACCAAACTGGATTATCTCATCAAAGGTTGTCTCGTCTCAAAAATGTCAATGGTTCATGTAAACACCATTTTATAAAAAGGACTGCTTTGCTCTCAGTTTTTCATTACACAGCTGTTGTGTATGGAGTGTTCAAATTAGACTTATTCTTACTCAAGGAGACAAGCTTTCAGTATTGACGTTTGTCTTTTATGATTATGAGGCCCTGATCCCTAATGGCTGGGGGAAATAAAAAATGTACACTGAACAAATGCTCAGAACTCAGGAGGTATGCCCTCTTGTTGCCTTCAATTATATGCCCTTAATCTTCTTGTCTCTTAATCATAAAACACAATCAAAAATAAATCTGAAAGTGTGAAGATGAACAGGCCTAATTTGAGCATAATAAAATATTGTAGTACAGAAAACCAATCTTTCTGTATGAGGACACAGGGTCTCATGCAGTTTAAATATCAGTTTTAAAGTCTGCCCATCATAAACCAACTTACTTGAACAAAACCAGTTTACCACTGGATCCATCAGTCACAGACAAGGGCAGGAATGGAAAGCTTGCATTGTAACCTGTGCAAAATATGACAGCATTGATTGTTTCTTCGATGGTGCCATCTTCAAAAACAACTCCTGATTTCTTGAACTCTCTGATGTTGGGCTTTATGACCAGAGCCCCCTGAAGAATTCGTCCAGGAAGGTCATCATTAATCAAAGGCTTTTTTTGCAAAGCTCTGAGAAAAAAAAGAAAATGAGTGAAGAGAATTAAACTTTGTGTAGTTCAAGCATATTTGCATTTTTTTGTTGTGGTGCCACCATATTAAAACTGATAACTGGTATCACAACCGCACAGACCTTTGCACATAATAATAGTGATGTAACTCTCTATGCTACAGAGGGATTTTTAGATTTAATCTTTTTTTTCTTATTTTTCCCGGGTAAGTCACCCACCTCCATTAAAGTGTTCATTGACTCTGATACTGACTTCATTGACTATGGGTTTGCAGTCGGGTCAGGGATTAAGATTCTTAATTCCTCTAAAAAACATTCTGTGGTGGCCTTGGATGGTCACCCACTAAACACTTCGTCTCAGATCACTGAACCTGTCACATCACATGTAGGGGGTAATCACAAAGAAACAATAAACTTCTTGGTAATTAACTCTCCTAACTCGCCAATAATATTGGGTGCCACCTGGCTGAAGAAACACAACTCTCATTTTGACTGGAGAGGTGGGGAGATTTTAGGCTGGTCTGAGGAATGTTTGTCCTCCTGCCTCATGGACGCTGTGCTGTCTAAAGACTCTGTGACTGTTTCTGAGGATTATTATCCTGATCTCTCTAAGGTTCCCATCGAATATCACAACCTCAAAGAGGTGTTTAACAAGTTCAGAGCCACCGCCCTGCCTCCTCACCGTCCTTATGACTGCCCTATAGACTTACTTCCCGGCTCCACTCCCCCTAGGGGCGCTCTCTACTCTCTTTCTGCTCCGGAACAAGTAACCATGAGGGACTACATCAGGGAGTCCCTCCAGGCGGGCATCATTCGGCCATCTGTCTCTCCAGCCGGGGCAGGGTTCTTTATTGTTAGTAAAAAGGATGGATCACTCCGTCCCTGTATTGATTACAGAGGTCTCAATAAGATTACTGTTAAAAACAGATACCCTCTACTGCTCATGAACTCTGCTTTTGACCTTCTACAAGGAGCCAACCTGTTCACTAAGTTAGATTTACGCAATGCATATCATCTTGTTCGCATGCGTGAGGGGGATGAGTGGAAAACCGCTTTCAACACCCCCACCGGTCATTATGAGTACTTAGTCATGCCTTTTGGACTAACCAATGCCCCCTCCGTGTTTCAGAACTTGGTGAATGACGTTCTGAGAGACAGAGCCTGATTAATCGGTTTGTTTTCGTTTATTTAGACGACATTTTAATTTTTCAAAAGATCTTGCCACACACCGACAACAGGTACGGACCGTTCTCACTTGGCTACTACAGAATGGTCTCTATGTCAAAGCTGAAAAATGTGACTTTCATGTTTCCACCACCTCATTCTTAGGTTTTGTTATTTCTCCTAATAAGATGGAGATGGACCAAAGCAAGATTACAGCTGTCTTGGACTGGCCTGTCCCCAGAGACCGTAAACAGCTCCAACGGTTTCTGGGGTTTGCTAACTTTTATAGACGTTTTATCAAGGGTTACAGTCAAATCTCCAAACCCCTTCATACTCTCACATCTACTAAAACACGTTTCTTTTGGACTCCTGTCGCCGATAAGGCTTTTTCCACACTCAAATCTCTGTTCTCTTCCGCTCCCGTCCTCCAGGCCCCCAACCCTGATGAACCTTTTGTTGTGGAGGTTGACGCCTCTAGTACAGGGGTGGGGGCTATCCTCAGCCAACGTAGCCAGGAGGGTCGTCTTCACCCCTGTGCTTTCTTCTCTTGGAGTCTCTCGTCAGCCGAACGAAACTATGACATAGGCGATCGGGAGCTGTTAGCGGTCAAACTGGCTCTGGAGGAGTGGCGCCACTGGCTGGAGGGCTCAAGGTTTCCTTTCCTAGTGTGGACTGACCACAAGAACCTAGAGTATCTCCAGTCAGCTCGCCGCTTAAACCCCCGCCAGGCCAGGTGAGCACTCTTTTTCTCCCAGTTTAATTTCACCCTGTCCTATCGCCCGGACGAGAAGAATGTTAAACCTGACGCTCTGTCTCGTATTTCTGAGGGCGACTCTCCTTCCCTTGGGGTTGAGGAGAACTACATCCTCCCAGAGTCTACCCGTCTAGCTACCACCTGTTTAGAATCTGACCTGAGATGTCTCAACCAGTCACTTCCTCCACCTCCTGAATGTCAGAGGGATCGTCTTTATGTCCCTCCTGATTGGGTCAGGAAGGTGTTGGAGTTTAGTCATAGCTCTCGCCTCTTCTGTCACCCGGGCCTAACCAAGACCCTTGCTTTGGTCCGGTCCCTTTTCTGGTGGGAGACCCTATCCAGGGATGTTAATACCTTTGTACGTTCTTGTCCCGCCTGTTCCCAGTCAAAAGCCTTTAGGCGTCCCCCCTCTGGACTTCTTCGTCCTCTTCCCTGTCCTTCTCGTCCCTGGTCCCACATTGGTATGGACTTTGTCACTGGTCTCCCCAACTCAGAAGGCTACACGGTCATTCTCACCATTGTAGATCGTTTCTCCAAGATGACTCATCTTGTACCCCTTAAGAAACTACCGTCTTCTAAGGACTTAGCCCACATCATGGCCCGTGAAGTTTACAGACTTCACGGGCTCCCTCTTAACATTGTTTCTGACAGGGGCCCTCAGTTTGTCTCTCTCTTCTGGAGGGAGTTCTGTAGCCTGCTTGGGATTTCCGTCAATCTCTCTTCTGGCTTCCATCCTGAGACTGACGGCCAGGCTGAGAGGGCTAACCAGGAGGTGGAGGGTAAGCTTAGACTCCTTTGCCAGCAGGACCCTGAAAAGTGGTCCTCCGCTCTCCCCTGGGTGGAACATGCCATTAATACTCTCCCTTCCTCGGCCACTGGTCTTTCCCCCTTTTACGTTGTGTTCGGTTATCAACCCCCTGTCTTTTCTGTTCAGGAACGTGACGCTGCTGTCCCTTCTGCCCATCTAGCGGCCCTCAGGTGCCAGAGGGTCTGGAGGAGAGCCAGACGGGCCTTGCTCAAAACTACGGCGGTCTATATTAGAAAAGCCGACCGCCGCAGGACCCCTCAACCCGACTACAAGGTGGGTCAGAAGGTCTGGCTCTCCACCAAGAATCTCCCCCTCAAGGCACAGTCCCGTAAGCTTGCCCCCCGTTTTATCGGTCCTTTTCCCATTTCCAAAATCATCAACCCCGTTTCTGTTCGTGTCTCCCTGCCCAAGTCCTTCCGTGTCCACCCCACATTTCATGTTTCTTGTGTCAAGCCCATGGTAACCTCTGGTTTTCACCCCTTGTTCGGTCCCCTCCTCCTGCCTGCCTTATTGACGGGTCTCCCGCCTATACTGTCCGTCGCCTCCTCCGTTCTAGACGGAGGGGCCGCAGCCTCCAGTACCTGGTTGACTGGGAGGGGTATGGCCCGGAGGAGCGGTCCTGGGTTCCCTCCCGCCATGTTTTGGACAGGTCCCTCATCTCTGGCTTCCACAGGCTCCATCCGGACCAACCAGGTGGGACACCAGGACGCGTCCCTTGAGGTGGGGATATGTCACGATTCATGCCTGTTAGGTTAGATTTTAACACCACTCTGTACACTGCTTGTTGTTTCTGGATTCTGTTCTGTCTCCTGTCGGTATGTGGGTTTAGGTTTGTCTTCATTTTGAAACCGGTTTGTCCTCACCGCAGCGCTGATTAGTTTCAAATCAGCTGCACCTGCTGCTACACCCTTTATAAGCCAGACTCTCACACCAGGTATTTGCCAGATAGTCGAAAACTGTTCACAGCAAGTAGTTATCCCACGCCTGTTTCTGTCCCTTTTCCTGTTTCATGTATCCTCGCCTCATTGATTTCCTGGTTTCTGACGTCTTGCCTGCCTGTACTCCTGCATCGGCCTTCTCCCTCTCGGATTGTCGTTTTCTGGATTCACGTTACTGACCCTGGATCGTCTCACTTCGTCTCATCGCCTGTCTCCATTTGGATCATCTGCTCTTCTGCGTCTTGGTGTATTCCTTCTGCTGGATTATGTCACCCCTCGCTGCAACCGGCTGCACTCTTCACCGGCATCAGCCCCTCCCGCAGCGGACCTGATCAGCTGGAGTTTCTCCCCGCTCTGAAACCCTATATCCATCTGTGAGATGGTTAGTGGTTACTTCTCATTGACTGTTAAGTTTTAGTTTTCACCATCAGACCACTAACCGTTCTCCTCATCCTACAGACTCGTTCCAGCCAGTGGTCCCTGATCGACACCAGAGCCAATCAGAGCAGAAGAAAGAGAAAAATAAAAACTTGATTTAAATTGTCTAACTTTTGTGGTGATTTTGGTCCGGTCATTTGGGGTTCGTAACAGATTTTGGCTTATCACTCTTCTTCAGACTAAAATCTGCAAAATCTCCATCTTTAAACTCTCATATATAAGGAAAAAGCCAAATATTAAGTTAAACGTGCCTGCAGATATAAGTTATTCTAAGATCCATAACTTTGTTCTGTTGTTCCTAGAAATTATAGACACATGATTTCATCTGTGCTGAAGCAAATTATAGGAAAATCTGATCAATCAATCCACTGTACATGTTATGATGTAATTTTTATGATTTGTTGAATAAATTATTCATCTCCAGGTGGATCAAATATAATTCACATATCATTGTCACTTACATCTAATCTGACCGCACAAATTAATTACTTGGTAATCCTGAAAAAGAAGAGAACTCATGAATAATTGATGATGTTTTGTGTCAGGATAAACCTGCTCATTTTACATCTAGTGTATTGGACGGCTCAGTAAATCTGACCGTTCCTGTACTGTACTATTACCGTACATATTGGTGTGACTGTTCACAGTTTTGTAGTCTAAAGATAATGTCTAAAAAAGTCCAGCAAGAAAATAAGATTTACATGGAAGCTTTTGTTAGTTTGTGAATTAATTTGTTTCTTTTCAAAAGAAAACAACAACAACAAAGTTGTTATTGTCAAACTAGTACACCTCACCTGTGTTTGGGTTTCAGGCCATACAGTCTGTGGTCATATTTATTGTTTAGTGCTCTCTCCACCACCCAGTTGACTAAAGTCTTGGGGAGCAGCTGCACTAAGAGATTGTTGAACCTGCTGATAGCTTCTATGTCCAGAGGAAGGCCGTTACGAGCCATCCTGCCAATCACCCAGGCACCCTGGCGTGTACTGAGAAAAGTCTGGCAGGGAGAAGTGTGGTTGTAAATACATGAAAATAGCAAAAATTGAGTAGCTTTGTTTTCTTTTGAACTGCTTTTTTGACACACAAATAATACTTCAATACTGTATAATGCAAAAAAATATAAACAATTTCTGCTGCTTTCCTGTTTTTACCTTCTTTGCAGCTCTGCTAATCTCTGCTGCAACATCTGCTCCAGAGCTACCAATGCCAACAATCACCACCCTCTGTCCCTTGTAGGCATCTGCATGTTTATATTCCCAGCTGTGAACAAGCTGTCCAGAAAATGTCTTGTGTCCTGCAGGAATGGTGCAACATCTCAGGATAAGAATTTTATTCAGGAGCCTTTTGATAATTGGTAAAACAGTGATGCTGCATCCATTGCATTACCTTGAAAGTCAGTCAGTGGTAAGGCTGGATGGGTGTAATGACCGGAACACACCATAACTGCATCAAAAATGTGCCTCTCTTCATCTCCATTCTTACTCACAGTTGTCACTTCCCACTGACCAGACAGAGAGAAGTCTGGGCTTTGTTCAACACTTGTCACTGTGGTCTGCATGTCCACACCAACATTCACCAAAACATACACATCATTTTAAAGATTTGTTTTTATGGAAAAGATAGAAGTGATTCAACAGCAATGACCTGGAAGTGAATGTATCTGAGAAGGTGAAAATGCTCAGCATAATGCCTGAAGTACTGCAGCAGCTGGGAGTTGTGCATGTAGTTTGGATAGTCATCTGGCATGGGGTAGTCACTGAAGCACATCATCTCCTTGGAGGTATTAGCCACCAGAGAGCGATAGATACTGGATCGCCCTGGTTCAGGTGACTCCTGAACACAGAAAAACCATGACTCATGAATTACTGTGCACAAGCAACATAACCTTTGTTTAAATCCCACAGGATTAAATTTACCTTAAAGTTCCATAAGCCGCCAATGTCATCACTACTTTCAAAGCAGACAGGCTCCAAGTTTTCATCAATACAGATTTTTATGCAGGCCAAACCGGAACTGCCTGCTCCAACAATTGCCACACGTCGAACCATGATTGAGCACTTTTAAATGTTTAATGCATGAAATCAAAACCAGGAAATTAGCTGCAAAATTTTACACAACTTCACATTTCATTGAAGTTTTGAAAATTTCCCTGTCAGTATATACTGTATGTCAATCAGCTGTTCTTACCTTTTTCTGCGAACTGGTTAAAAGTGCTGTGCCAGAGCAGTCAGAGATTAGACAGCACGTGAGCGTGCACAAACTGAGCTGTTTGTTTTTACGCAACAAGTTAAACAGGACTGCCGAAGAACTTTAACCCTGTTTAGTGAAGTGGGGCATTCCTTGTGCAACAGAAGAATTGAATTGTTAATCTGAAGTTAAAAAAGAGAAGAGGCATGGGAATATGTTGTTGAAACTGGAAAGAAAATATATTAACAAAGGATTTAAAGTCTCTAAATATTTATACCGTTGTCTCCTTGATTTCCTTCATACTGTTTGAAGATAAAGTGATCAAGGACATTTTGTAAGTCATGTTATATCAAAGTCTTGATAAAACTGGTATTCAGTTTTGGAAAAGTTCTTCTAAACCGAGCTGATACAAAAGTCCATATAATGTTGAACTTTTGCAGCAACCAAATAATCCTATCATGGTGTTTTTATTCAATGTTTGATTTCTGTTTTGGGTTTTATATTTGTATTTGTTCCAACTCCAAGTGTTCTATTTTGTGTGTGTGAGTGTGTGTTCCTCCTTTGGGTATGATGTTTTACTTTCTGTTTGGGATTCTTGTGTTTGAGTTCTGTTACGTGTATTTTCATTTTTGACCTGTCTGTGTTTCTTCTCAGTGCCTCTTCTCCCTGTTCTCTGCTCACTCAGTGGAGCATTATGCAGCAAGTCTGGTTTCTCTGTGCATCATTGTGCCTCTCTGTGTTTTATCCTGGTTATATAATGTTTCCTCCTTGAATAGCCACCTTATTGTGGTGAAAGAGGTTGTGTGCCTGAATGATTATAGGAGCTATGTTGTCAGGGGCAATTGTAATAGGCACTTCCGCATTTTTCAGCCAGGTGGCGCACTTCCGGTTTGCAGGCAACACAGTGTTAGTGATGGCGTTTTTCACTTGATCACTGCAGGACATGCCGACAATATCTGTTAATAATGTCTACAGAATTATTCAGACTTTCTCAAAAGCGCCCACATCGAAAAAGGACAAAGGATTCAAGCTTTATGTGTCCAACTACATGAATATAACTATGAAGGTAAGTCTGTATTTTTTTCAGTTTACCAAACTGCCTCATGTTGGCTACATATAACACAGCTAATAGGGGTGTAACGGTAGCCTACGCTAAAATCACATTTCGGTTCGGTTCAATTACAAGGAGGGTTCGGTTCGGTTAATTTTCGGTACAAAAAAATAAAAAAGACAAAATAAAGACTTACAAAATGTTTATTTTGAAAATATGACAAAAATATGTTTGTATTGTATTGTAGTAATAAATAAAAGTGACCCATTTGGATGTATATTTTAAATAAACAGCACTCTACAATAAATAAACTATATGAACAATAATAAAAATCTTAATAAATACAATAACAGTCAGAACCAGAACAATAAGCAGCAACAGACTGTTTACAGTCTAACTAATCAAGTTTTTGTCCAGTAGCAGCAGTGTGGCTGTATTTGTCCTCATTACTGTACTCACAACTTCTTCTTGGACCTGTTACTCCAGGACAGGTCCTGGAAAAGTTCAGAGTTCAGTTCAGTCATCACACACTTCTTAGCTGCAGGTGGATTTCCCTGAAGTGGAAGAGAGAGCAGCTACCTCTGTCACAGACTGGAAATAAAAAACAAAAGAGATAAAAAAACAAGTTAATAAGATTATGATTTTAAATTAAAAAAAGATTATTTAGATAATAATAATAAAAGAACAATACCTCTTGAACGGTTGAATCGCTCACTCTTCATCATCAGGGCAGGGCTTTAATCTGGTCCAGGGCTTGTTGACAACATCAGTTAGTTTTTTCATAAAGAGCTGAACTTTTTGAAGTGTTGACGTGATGAATGTCTCATAGCGACGCTCAGTGCGCATATAACAACGTTCTGACTTAGAGATTCAGAGATTTAAAAACTCATACAGCTTGTGTTATTGCTCTGAACCGCTCTGAATCACCTGATGAAGTAGTTTTAATACAGCTGCTGTTTATTCGTTCACGTTCGGATGACATAGTTTCCAGCGCGTTCACGTTAGACGTGTTGCTGCTGCAGAGTCTTCATGAAACAAAGTCCACACAGCTTTGAATGTGCGCTCGTCTTTTAACATGAAAGCTATAACGTTCACAAACAGGAGACCGCACGAGAGTGCCGTGCGATAATAGCTCCGTGCTGAAACGCGCCCAGGAAATTTTGTTCCGCGGCGCATATTTTCCCCTGTTTAATGAGTGAAAAATTACCGAAACGGTACGCAGGTGGACCGAACCGAATGTGGTGTACCAAAACGGTTCGGTACACCCACTTGTACCGTTACATGCCTAACAGCTAACATAGTTAACATTGCAAAATTGTTGAGTTAACGTGTTTTGTCTGTACAATGTTTCTGATTAACACAAATATTAGTTTCAAACAAGGAGGCAGGAGAAGCTTTAGAGCAGATTTAGCTGCATCTGGATCTTGTTAAAACTCATTAAAAAGAAATGGGTCCTGCAGAAAAATGCTCTGATGCCACATTCAGTAAGATCTAAAACCAGAACGTTCTTCAGACTCAAGAGGGAAATGCACAAGTGGAACTTGAACAGTCAGTCTTGTTTCTGATCATTATTCCAAAGAACATCAGTTTTGAAAATCTACTTAGGAATTACTCAGTTTTGAAGCAAATGTTATTTTAACTCAAGCTTGTGTATAAAACTTGAGCTGAAGTCAAGCCTGTTAAATATCAGACAATGTAAACTCTTTATATTCAAAAGATGTCTGCTACATGGTTTTATGAACCTCACTGTTTGTAGCAGCCCTTAAGAGATGTTTTTGTCCACTGTACAGGATACGGTAGGTTGTGATGATGATGAGGGATTCCCTCATCATCATCAACCACCACCTCAAGCAGTGAGGAGGAGCTGAGATTGGATCCAAACACCAAATACAAACAAGTTGTTCCACTGAGGCACTGAGGACGAAGGACAGGTGATCCATGTGGAAACCCTCAGATGAAGCAGCTCTTCTGTTCAACCATCTATATAGTTACCTTTCTCTGACTGATTACATGTTTTTAAATCTCCAAGAGCAGTCAAGGAAGCTGTGACTTAAAGTCAGAAGATGTAATGCTATAATGTAAACAGTGTTTAAATCTTGTGCCTCATTTAGCTCGAGTCTTATACGTTTTCTACAGTAATGTAACATCGTCATCAAATTTGTTTTTACTAAAATGGTTAAAATAAAACTGGACTCTGAGCCTGTCTTAAATCAAAATACACATTTTTTGGGTGATAATACATCAATAAGAAGACAAAGTCAGAAAGTGTTGAACATTTTATTTTCTTACAAGCTAATTGAGCCGAGTACTGTAAATAAAAACATGCTATGATGATCCGGCTGACCGTGGACTGATGGACACCGTACCAGTCAGCAAGGTCCCGTTGTTTTGATCCAAGGTCAAGGTCATTTAAGAACAGGAAGAACTCATCAATGGGCTGCAGGGTATGGGTTGAGGGGGTGGAGTAGATAAATAACACCGAACAACTGGCAATAACTAATAATTCAATCTCAATGTCACTACTTGTGCAATAACCTGTCACACAACCTGTGTAATGTTGATTATGTGCATACATATATATGCACATAAAGTTTTAAATATATCATCATATAATAATATATTATTATTATATATACTGTATGTGTATATATTTATATATATATTTAAAACTTTATGTGCATATTAGCTTATATTACAAGCTTGAAATACTTGCAGTAGTTCATTCAAATTCATCCTGCTGCATTNTATATATATATATATATATTTACTGTATGTGCATGTTAGCTTATATTACTAACTTGAAATACTTAGTTCATTCAAATTCATCCTGCTGTATCGTTATATCCAACCATGTTGTTTACTGTCTCTCTTCAGGATGTTGTGAATATTATTATTACTTTTTCACTTTGCATGCATTTAGTATTGTTTGTTCTTTGATTTTTAGCGAGTCAAATCAGTTCTTCTTATCCTGAGCATTTCATTGTACTGTTAACTCTGTGTTAACCTGTATATGACAAATAAACACAACTTGAACTCAATGGGAGTTCCTCTCATCTCATTCTTGGTGAACATTGACCATGGATGGCAGAGCAGCTCAGTCATGGCCCATGTTACGTCCACAAGGAACATAGCATATTGATAGGACACCAGACAAAGGGAAGTTTTACAAAAGTTTTATGTTTTGTTTAACTCTTGGAGGCTGTGGGCATGGTTCATGCAGCCAGCTCCTTTCTGGGGAGAAAGTCAGCTAAAAACTGGAGTTCACCTTCAGTTTCCCCCGTGTCCCAAACAAAAACAAAGTACAAACAAATGTTGGACCTGGTGAGCCGGCTAAAAAGAATAAAACGACACCGGAAGGGGGCCAACCCCTGTAGGGTCGTCGAAGCCTCTCCCAGCATCAAACTACCTGTTTAAACACCTAGCTAAGGTAACATTAAGACGAAAACAGGACTACCGATCTCACCAGGTCAAAACCTATTTAAAAACAGTGTCAAAAACAGTGTCAAACAGTCAGTGCTTAGCACAAACTACTAATTCCCCCATGGGCAAACCAACACACAAGCTCCTAGGTATACCAGAGCTCCACATGAGCATGCACCTGCTTAACACACCACTCCCTCAGGAGTGACAACCAAGTGGCGAGGGGCGGGAAAAGAAGCACAACCTGCACAACCTCCACATCCCTGCAACAGATCATTGCACCCAGCCTATTTATAGGCAGGCTCAATAGAGTGCACTAATCAAGGCTGATCTAAATCAGGCTGTAAAAAGGTGTATTTAGCAGTACAGCCAGGTTGGCAGCCAACATAAACAAAACATGTTGGGGCTTAAAATAATAATGTACCCTGGCACATAACAGCCCAGAAACACATCAGGAGGTCAGATGATGCAAACCTGAAAAAAAAACACAATAAGTGTTCATATTTACCTACACAACGTAAAAAAACAGAGAACTCTTTATGAGAGTTATGCTTTAAAATAAATTAATTACATCTCAGGAAATTAAATGTTTAATTGAAGTGAAACCGTTCTGGTTTCATATTAAAGGGAACTGCAGATAATATTTCAGATGTGTAACAGCACTGAAGTTACTAAGAGTTTACAAACATCTTTACAGATTAGAAAACGTGTTAAAATCTGAATATTATTCTAAAAGTATGTAGTTACAAACTTTTATCAAATCACTCATTACTTCAACACCAAATCTACAAGTGCAGGAATCGAGTCATATTCATGTTTCTTACTGAGAGCTGCAGCTGCTGTGTTCTCCTCCTCCTAGCTGTCCTCTTTGCTTCTCTCCCAAACCCCCGGTCATGGAAGTGGAAGGGAGAATTATACCACTCGAACAATGCAGGTACAGCTCCTTTTTAACCACTGTCTTCTTGTTTCTAAAGGTGGCTCTTGAATATTCTGAGGTTTAAAATGCCAACTACAAACTCGAGTGTTAGCTCTAAAGGCTAAGTCTTCCCTGCGGTTAGCCATGAATTGTGGCATTAAATGTTAAAAACTAAGCACTCTATTGTACCTGCTATTCACTGGAAACAACAGCACACAACAAAACTCACTTGCTGTACCAGTGGCTCGCAGATGCTTTACCTTTTGTGTCTTTTTCATGATCTAGTTCTAGGAGCTACCGCTAAAAACAACAGCAGTAGATAATAATAATAATAATAATAATGAATTCAATTTATAACGCACTTTTCATTAGTGAAAATCTCAAAGTGCTACACACATTGAATGCTACACACATTCATACACCGGTAGCGGCAGACTACCATGCAAGGTGCTTTCCAGTCCTACCGGGAGCAACTTGGGGTTAAGTGTCTTGCCCAAGGACATAACGACACATGGTGTGGGGAACCGGGATTTGAACCGCCAACCTTCCAATCGGGGGACGACTGCCATTACCACTACGCCACGTCCGCCCCAGCATAGGAGCCAGAAGTGATGGACTGGGCTGAAATTTTAACAGAAGTACGTCACCACTACCCATGGCATATAGTCTATTGCCCCTTGTAGATTCTTTCAAGGCAGTTTGGTTCTAGGTGACAGGCCAGACAAAGATCAATTCCAAAAACTCATAAGGACAGGGTGGTCCTGGAAACTTAGCTCCTTGCTTTTTCCTGTCCTTATGAGTTTTGGGAATAAACAAGCCCCTCCCCCAGGCTTGGCTGCAGTGTAGCCATCTGCTTTGCCCGGCTGGGTTTGAAAGGACATGAAGGAGAAACGGACACAGAATGACAGGTCCAGAATAATTACAAATGCAAACTATTCATTTGTATTCATTTGTAATTCATTTGATAAAATGAGGTCAATTTGCCCTTCAGTAGTCTAAGCATGTAGCAGCATAACTAAGGGAGAAAATAGGAAACCTGATCTGACACTGACTAAATGAATTATCAAAAAGTAAAGACTTGAGTCTAGTTTTAAAAGTAGACAAGGTGCAGAGGTGGGTAGAGTATTCAAAATTTTTACTCAAGTAAAAGTATTGTTACTTGAACCAAATATTACTCAAGTAAAAGTAGTGAGTAGGCATCCAAAAATTTACTTGAGTAAAAGTAAAAAAGTACTTTGATTATAACCTACTCAAGTAGTGAGTAACTGCGGAGTACCATCTCGTGTCATTAAATTATAACATGCAAATGGATTTACAAGGAAACATAACTTTTAATGAGACTGAATATACATTGTTATAAATAAAAACACAAAGGCAAAAGGATTTAGAAATAAACCACTTATCTTTTACATTGTTATAAATAAAAATAAATAAAAAACACAAAGGCAACTGTATCCAAAATAATTCAGCTAAATACTGTATTAATAAACGACTTTCTGCAAAACTTTGTTTCTACCAGTTGGAACTCATTTTCTTACATTTTGACATCCTATAAACAGAACTAACTGTTTAAGTATAAACTGAAACACAGTCCTACACATCAGGCAAAGGACTGTGTATTCCTGAACTTAATCAGTAGAACAACTGACAGCATAAACTCAGTGAAACATTATTCAATAATGTGACTGTTAAGCTTTAAGAGTAGCTGGCTCTCAAGGTTTTTGCAGTGAAGCTGTGATCTCTTAGCAGTTAAAAGGAGTCCTGCATGACTAAAGAGTCTCTCACAAGCTGCAGATGCTGGAAGACTTGTGTTGACTTTGAGTGACAACCGCTTGATTTGAGGAAAAGAGTGTAACAGATCCATACCTCCAGTAGATGGACATGAAAGATACCTCTCCAGCTCTCCTGATTTTCTGGTCTTAATGGATCCAAAGAAGTCTTCTTCATCAGAGTGGCTGCTGTTTGTGCTGTTGTCATCATCAGTGTTAGTGTCCAAGTCATCCTTGATGTAGTTGAGACCTTTAAAAACATTTTTGCAAAGAATTACTACACTTATGCATTATTTATAGCATGTGTATGTAATGTTTTCTTATGTGTACACACACACACACTGATGTTTTTATATTTACCAGATTTTAAGATCCCAGGGCATCGATGAGAGGTGCACACACTTTGCAAGATGAGACAAGCTTCTTCCTTGTCTTGCAACGTAGTGTTGGCAGGAGGAAGCCCATGTGCACAGAAGATTCTCACACTCTTCATCGGTGGCTCATCAGAGGAGGAGGATTTTCGCTTCTTGTTGGAATCTACCAACTCAGTGTATTTCATCAAGCTGTTCGAGTGGATCCTCTGTTCACAAATAAATAAATCAGAACAAGAATATATAATCCACACATCAAACATTTCAGATAAACCTATTACATTTTCAAAGACATGCCAAAGCATTGAGTTAAAGGTTCAGTATGCAGTTTCTGTAGAACTGCAGCAGTTAGAAATATTTTCAACAGGCAAAGCATTCTGATCCCTCCCCCTCAGAGCCATATGTGGCTCTGCCCCCTTGTGGTCTGTTGAATTTCAAATTCAAGCTCTGTTTTTATTGGCTGATTCAAATTCAAGCTCTGTTTTTATTGGCTGGTTACAAACTCTGTTTTTATTGGCTGGAAAATGGCGGGTCACCTTTTCTTTTTAGAAATGCTTATTTACCACCTGGAGAAGCAAGGGGACAATATTTTTTTTAATTTTTTTTCAGAGATTACCTGGCTAACATCTGTCAGGAGGTAGTGACAGAGTGAAGAAATATGTTCATAAAAAAAGCTACATACTGCAGCTTTAATAATAATGATTTAAAAAAGCTGGTCCTCTGGACATTCAAAAAACAAAACAAAAAGCTTTGTTTGTTATATACAGTATACTGTATATGTTTGAGACTTAATAATACGTTACTAAATAAAGTAACTTAAATACAATTAACCCTTGTTGTTTATTTTAGTTTGTACTGTAATGTTCAAATATGAAACCAAAGCAGTTTGCCAGGGCAAAAATGTTTTTAGTTTATTTTAGAGAGAGAGAGAAAAAGATACTTTCAAGCCCAAAACCGCAATCATAACTGGATAACAACAAATTCAAATATACTTTTTTCCCCTGAAAAGTTACAAGAAGAAGCCTTTTTAAATCAGGAGCATCATATGTCCTGATGCTGCTCAATAATTCAGGTCAAACAAATCTAACAAGGAGTCAGGTCTTCTGAACAGATTCTTCTTTGTTGAAACATTTCGTCTGAGGAGCTGCAAAAACTCAGTAAAAAAGTAGTTTAACCAGTTAGCTGACTTCCAGAAAACTAGCTATTCACTTGATAAACAGAGGACATCAGCCCACTGATGGCTGCTTGCTATTCAACAGGAGCTGAGTGGCTCTTGACATTCTCAAGGTACAAACAATGGGGAGACCGGTCATTTTCTGTTGCCGGCCCAAAAGCCTGGAACAGCCTCCCCCTTGAGCTGCGTGCCACCTCTGATCTGACTCTGTTCAAAACCAGACTGAAGACCCACTTGTTCAAAAAAGCTTTCAGTGTGTAACTTTTATTACTTTTGGTATTTTAGTATGTAGCATTTTTATTTCCATTGCCTCCATTTATTGCTGCTGTTTTTATTTTTTATTTTCACTGATTTATTGTACCGGTTTTTATATTTTCTGTCCTGTTAAGCACCTTGGTCAATGCAAGGCATTGTAGGAAGGTGCTATACAAATAAAGTTTATTATTATTATTATTGTTCTTACATACTTTTGATCGATCGAGAGAGAGACACTATCACACACATACTGTACAATGCTGTTATTGCATCACTCAGCCCTCTGTGAGCAGCATAACAACAGCAGCATGTCAACAATAATTAGGTTGATCGTCTTCTTTTTATGTGCGAATAGCTATCTTCTGGCTGAATATCAATGAACAGATTGTTCCAGTGTCTGGATGCTTAAAACCCGATCCATTTTGGAATGTAAGATTTTGCTTTGGCTATTTGATGTAACTGATAAAAACTGGTTTTGAATTGAATTGAGAAAGCTCCTCGGATGAAGAGCGAAACATCTTCTGTTACAAATTAAGTCCAGTTGTTTCTGTATTGAACATTTTTTTAGATAAATAGTATAATACTGTGACGTTTTATGTATTTTGGTTTGTTTCCTACTAGGCCTGTATGAATCAACTGTAATAATAATAATAATAATCATTTTATTTAAAAGCGCCTTTCAGGACACCCAAGGACACTTAACAAATTGTGTTCCACTCATTTAGACACTTATTGGAGGTTTGTGACTTTAAAAATCTGAGGGGACTGTCAGCATGTGTAGCTACATCTTCCACCAACCGTCCCATTATGTAGCAAACCATTTGTTTTTAGCTACATTAGCATTTTGCTCATGTGTGCTCACACAAGAGTGTGAACACGTTTTTAGTAACACACCACGTAACATTCAATAGTCATGTCATACACAGTTTTAAAGTTATGCAGGCTGTTGAAATAGAGCTGACATCATTACACAAAAAAAATAAAGGCAAACTTACCGCAACGTGTTTTCTCAAATTTGACGTCGAGTTCATGTAGGCTGAAACATCTGTAACTTTATCGGCTCATAACACATCTACAAGTTTTGGCAGACACAGCTGACAGCGCATGATATAACTATTCTTTTTAGACGACTGAAGGTGAACATAGCTCGTATGTGAGGCCAGGGGTGCTCTAGCTCTGACTTCTCTTCGCCAGCTTCTGTCGCCATTCTTTCAGGAACCGTCCGTATGTTTCTCTCTTCAACCGAGTCCAGAATCTCAACGTCACTGGCCTGCGCCGGCTGCGTGGAGAGTTTGTTGTGGTCACGTGACTGGTTGGCTTCACTTGATTGGTTACATGTCAGGTGACAATAAGTAACGCAATAAATTTGCCGCAAATGTTTTTATATATTTTAAACAAAAAGTAACGGTAGCGATCGGCAGAAAGCCCATAGTAACGGAGTAAAAGTTGCGGTTTCCTCCCCTAAAATTTACTCAAGTAAAAGTATAAGTCTTTCACATTTAAACTACTCTCACAAGTACAATTTTCTCAATAAGTTACTTAAGTAAATGTAACGGAGTAAATGTAACGCGTTCCTTCCCACCTCTGACAAGGTGTCAGTCTTACGGACAGAATTTGTAAGTTAGGGTTAGGGTTACAAGTTGCAGGGAGAACTTGCAAAGTCGCAGAGTGTTCAAATATTTATTTTCCTCACTGTAAATCTCTCTGACTCCGACTCATGATGGACAAAATATGACTAGCACAGAAGTCCAACAACAGAACACCACTAGGGTTCAGATCAGAGAGGCCATTCCTCCCAATCACTCCCCCTTCAGGTCATTCCATCATTACCCACGTTGGCATTGAAGTTCCCCAGCAGAATAAAGGAGTCCCCAGTTGGTGCACCTTCCAGCACCCCCGCCAAGGACTCCAAGAAGGCTGGATACTCTGAACTGCCGATGGGTACATAGGCACAAACAGTCACAGCCCAACCCCCAACTTAACTTAAACTAAGTTATGAATGGAGGAATAGTTTGGAAGAAGAGGCCTTCATTACAGAAGCCCTCCTGAACCTTCTATAGGTATAGATCCCTATATCTAACTTTTACAGCATGTTCCACCCCTTACTTTTCATTCATTCATTCAACCTTTATTTATACAGGCTAGCCTCGTTGAGTCACGGGGACTCATTTACAAGAGGGACCTGTCTCACTCACACCAAACAACCATCCACTCTCACACTCACACCTAGGGTCAATTTAGAGTCACCAATCAGCCTAACAAGCATGTTTTTTGGTCTGTGGGAGGAAACCGGAGTACCCGGAGGAAACCCACGCATGCACGGGGAGAACATGCAAACTCCACCCAGAAAGGCCCCGGACCGGGATTTGAACCGGCAACCTTCTCGCTGAGAGGCAGCAGCTCTACCAGTTGTACTTGGTATCTGTAGCTGATCTGAACCATGATAGCTTACACACCAGGTGAATATAGGTCTTTTGCAGATCGGGACTAATGCACTTCCGGTCGCCATTTTGGGTGTATGCGCAGATAGTGTGCGCAGATACCCGTTCAGTTAAACAGGAAGTCCGTGGAAAACACAGTGCGATTCATAGCGATAACATCAGCAAAATGGAAAGTAAATATAAAGATGAGAAGAAGCCGTATAGAGAGAAACTCAACGTGGAAGCCAGAGACCGTTACATGGCGAAGTTGACGTCAATTAACAACGTAGATCCATACGAGGTAGCAGCTAAGCTAGCAGCTAAGCTAAGGCATGGACGTCCGAACCAGGGCTACTTCCACAAACAACAAATATGGATATTATTTTCTATCTTGTAAATGGTGTCAGTGCCTACACATTTGACGAATTTGGTGGTCACAGCAAAGGTAAAAAACTCTAAACATAACATCTTAGTCAAAGTTATACAGATGTCACTTCACAGCTAGTTTAAAGACACAAGTTGTGTGTGTGTGTATGTACACACACATCTATCTATCTATCTCTATATATATATTATGTGTGTGTATATGTATATATACACACACATAATATATATATAGATAGATGTGTGTGTGTATGTACACACACACATCTATCTATATATATATATATATATATATATAATGTGTGTGTATATGTATATATACACACACACTTAAATATATAAAAATAAATACAGTATATATATACTGTATATGTGTGTGTACATTTTGTATGTGTACATTTTCTAAATACACAAACATATCTATACACACATATTAATTTATGTGAGTTTTGTGTGTCTGCATAAACATATATACCTGTAATCCATACATTAAGTATAAGAATTTACACCCCAAAGCAACACATTATTGTATATGCTGTTCGAACATTTTACTCTGAAGTCTGTATTACAAGTAATTTTTACTGTATTTTGAGTCTTTTTTTTAGGTGATGGATGTGTTTGTATCCACTCAGATACCTTCAGGTCCGTCCAGCAGCTCAGAACCTTCTGCACTGCCCTCTTCATCCCGACGAGCACCGGGTCAGAGAAGCTGAGTGGTGAAGTGAGACTTCCTCACACTTTGAGAGGGTCAACAACAACCAGAGACTACAGCAGAAGTAAAACGACCTGACGTTCTCAATGTGTCCCCTAGTGCCACTCAGTCTCAGATTAAGACGGCGTACTACAAGCAGTCCAGACCTTGAAATGGCAGCAGCCGGACGGGTGGCTTCACAGCACAAAACCTTATAGCAGCTGTCCAGCACGCTGGTGGACTAATGATGATTTGGGCCTGGTTTTTCAGCCAGAACCTTAGTGTTTTTACAAAATGTGCACATTTTCTGCCAGATAACATTTGCATTCTGAGCTGAATATATGGGTGCAATAAAGCCTCTGCTGCTTCAGTTTCTATATTTTGAAACAAACTCAGTTTTTGGGGCACTGTGAATCATTTTTAGTTTTCTACAAACTGCCTTATGTGCTTTCTAGAAAATTCACATATACAGTTTACTATTTACTTCAGCAGACCGACTTACTTGGAAAAAGTCAATTCAGGAGAACTCCAATTAACCAGCACATGTTTACAATGAGCTCGTCTGTGAATAGAAAACAGAAGCTGAGCTGTTTGGGTTCAGAAAGGTGGTGCTGGTCAAATGTGAGGCACATACTTAGCTTAATAAAGATGGCTTTAACATTTGAGAAGCTTTTGTATTTTTATTTTTATGCCAGTAATATTTAATATGTTAAAAAATTTTAAACCTTTGTTTAGCATCACAAAATGTTACAATTAATAACCACCAAAAATTAGATATGTGGGTGTAAATAATCTTGACAACAGTTGAACCTTTTGCATGTTTATTTCATTTCATTGTCATAAATCACTTACAGTAACTGTCACATTAGATGGTCTCTCTGTAAAAAAATTCAAAGCAATCAATAATCACAGCAACCTTACAGTATTTCCAAATGACTGCACAAGCTCATGTGGCATAACTTTATGCAATGTGTGTCTGTCTGGCCACACAATAGAAGGTTGCAGGATTGTATATAATTGTGACACAATTTGTGACAGTCCCCTGTTCAGCAATTTGTTGAGATTCATCAGTAGGATCTGAAAACGCATTCCAGCTGAACCTCAGCTTCCTCCAGGACATGATGGCCAGAAACGTCTTCATCCTGCTGTGCCACTAACTCAGCTTCTTGTGATGTGCTGTTACGTTGCTGGTGTCGTTTACGTCGTCTTGCACAGCGTCCTGCGTCAGTCGGTTTAACTTCAGTGTGACCGACACGCAGAGATGGAGACCAGTCTGCATCACTTTCGATCATCTCATAAGCTGGCTGACGTGCAATCACATAGAGATGACAGATAAGTGACAGGTGACAGCTGTCATGAGAGAAATGCAATTTACATATTGCAGTTTTGAAAATAAAGTTGACTTTGAGTTTGACTTTTTTTTATATGTCAAGACAGTTTTTAAATCCTGTTCAGGCTTATTGCTATTTTATCCCTGTTTTTTTTAAGACTTAGACAGTAGTTATAGTCTAAATATGACTTAGCTCTGTTTTCACACCTAGTCACAAACTGTTAGTTCACAACTGTTTTTATCATTTAAGGGACATTTAAAAGCTGCGAGCTATTTTATCTCAAACAGAATTAGAAATGATTGTCCATGCTTTTATTTCTTCTCGGTTGGGTTATTGTAACAGCCTTTTAGTAGGGATTACTAAATCTTTTTGGAAAGCACTTTGTAATTTTATACCTGTCAAAGGTGCTATATAAATAAAGTTTACTTTACTTTAGTTCATTATTCGTTCATTTAAGTACTGGATACATTTAAGTACTGGATAAAAAAAAACTTGTGTTCGCCACTGGGTGTCACTGGTGACTAAGGTTGAGGTGGAAAAGGAGACGACAGCTAAATATAATAATAATAATAATGTGTTTGTCTGTCATCAATATCATCACAGGACAGAGAAACAAAGCATAAAATAAACAAACAATCAGCTTACCTTTATGAAAATGCTGTGAACAAACACGCATTTTGGAATAAAAAGCACAATGGAACTAAAGCTAACTCAGATCTGCTATGCTATCAGTAATGATCACAACGTCGACACACACCAACATGGCGCCCGGTACCCACGTGACACGAGCCGTGACGTCACATGCAAAAGACCGATAGGTAAGGCTTAATGTAAAATCCCATTCATAAGCCCAATTAAAACCACAGAAAGGCATGACACATAGAACAAGAGTGGCACCGACTGGGAACCACCCACCCAACAACCTTCAATGTGGGGACCTACAACTCCAACGTTGGTCTTCAACCTTCATTTAAAGTGAAACTAAACCCATATTTAACCTTTTTTAGCTGATAAACTCCCTAGAATGTGTTTAAAATGTTTCAGAGCAGTATTTCTGTGTTAATTTTCATAAAATTGTTCGTATTAGTTTAAATAGGCAATATTTGGTCTAAAAACGTGTTTAGGTAGCCCTATGGGTTGAACAGAGGTTATTGCACCCTAATTTCCTTATTTGTCTACGATTCGCACAGTGACGTATTTTCGCAAGCTTTCGTCACAGACGTGGTTCAAGCAGAGCCAATCCCCTGCGGAGATGACACGGTCCTCCCTCCAGTTATATGGAGTGCTACATTTCACTCCTGAAAAGCTCTGCAACAAAGCATATTATAGTTTTCTGAATGGCACTAGTTATTTGTGTATTGTAACTTATTTATTTTAGGAATGTTTTTCACTTCTTCGAAACTGTCTGGTTGTATATGTTTTAACACAGTGCGTTAGAGGAGCAGTGCATGAAAGCCGAGTTGGCTCAGTGGTGTAGACACTGAGTTTGAATATGGGAGACCCGAGTTCGATCCCCGGTCACGGAGTACTCTTTTTTTTTTAAAGCCTTTTGTTTTGGATAGGTCAGGTGGAATAGATAAATACATCTACAGTACATGTTTATTCTTTGTTGTTGCTTGGTTTATGTTGTTGGCTACAGTTCTAGTTTGTTGTAGGTTGTTGCTGGAGGAGGCGTGAACGCAGGAAACCCCCCACCTCCTCCCCTTCTTTTAGGCGGTGCCTCTACAGTCTATCAGAACGCCCATTTTGTTGAAGATTTTTGAATCTGGACTTGGGGAGGAGTTAAAGACCCAGAGGCCGTTCAGTGACACTTTAAGGGTCGCCTCCTTTGCATCAATCAAGGGATCCCCTCTACATATTGATACAAAAACAATTGTTGCTGATTAAATCAACAACTCTAATCATTGTGGAATTACCGCTGTGGAATTACTGCTATGGAATATAAACTTAGTTTTCCAAGGGATTACAGACTCCGTTTCAAAAGGATTAAAAGTTTTTCCGTAATGGATTACATACAAACAGTATGGAATTACCAAAAACATTATGGGATTATAATTTTTGATTTTTTTTTTCACTTGCTGGATTACATCAAGATCAGAGACATTTGGTGGTATCCTTTCGTGTTGGAACTCATCCCCATGGACGAGCGATGACTTCCAAAAGGGGGGAATGTAGTGGACCAGACCCTGGTCTCTAAGACTGTAGGGATACACCTTCGTCTCTCTGAACTGTCCCAGTGATATCTTTTCACTGATCCTCTCAGTGAAAAACATGGTAACACTTTATTATAACTACACATTATTTAGCCTTATTTAAGCATTAATAAACATTTAATTAACATTGAAAACATAATTAATTAAGGATGATTCACACTTAATACACTATTAATTAACACACTTATTTAAATGCGTACTAATTGTTAAATAATGTTTGAATTCACTATCTATTAACCCTGCAATGCATAATTAATTAAGGCAGTTGCTAGTAGTTACTTGTGTATTTGTGAACCCTTCTAAATT
>JBBPBX010000207.1:42191-57105 GCA_038048925.1 Garcialebias charrua | reverse complement strand
TTGCCTAGATTGATGGATCTGCATTCACTGAAGCACAATAATCTCCACAGCCACCAGACCTCGGTCCAAACCCCTTGTGATGTGGTGGAGCTGGAAGTTCACTTGTTGGACATGCAGCTGACAAATGTGCAGCAGTGCCGTTTTATGCTGACAAGGACCAGAGTCTTGTTGAACCTTTGACATGAAGAATTCAAGCAGTTGTGAAGCAGATGGGGATCCAGCCTGGTACCTGAAAGGTGTATTTGTAGCAGTCCCTCAGACCCAATAAAACACGGAGAGCTTCGACGGGTGCAGTAAAGTCGTATTTACTTCTTTCAAGACCAAGTTTACACCGTGAAAACTCGCTCCGCTGTCCAAGGGATGCAAAGTTTTTGGCAGTAAAGTTCATTGTCCTGCTAGGAAGCCTTCAGCAGGTTCTCAGGAATGTGTGCGCTACAGTCCAGAGCCACAGAGATGAAGAATATCTTCCTCTTCTTCTTGACCGTTGGATATTTTAGCCCAAAGTGCTGATTGACAGGAGTTTAGTGACACTTCCTCTTATTTTTTGGTTTAAATGAAGGCACTGGCTGTGTCTCAATTCAGGGGCTGGGTCCTCATGAGTGCGCAGAGGAATGCGGCCTACTTCCTGTTGAAATGGGCAGCACGGTGCAGCACAACTGGTAGAGCTGCTGCCTCTCAGCGAGAAGGTTGCCGGTTCAAATCCCGGTCCGGGGCCTTTCTGGGTGGAGTTTGCATGTTCTCCCCGTGCATGCGTGGGTTTCCTCCGGGTACTCCGGTTTCCTCCCACAGACCAAAAAACATGCTTGTTAGGCTGATTGGTGACTCTAAATTGACCCTAGGTGTGAGTGTGAGAGTGGATGGTTGTTTGGTGTGAGTGAGACAGGTCCCTCTTGTAAATGAGTCCCCGTGACTCAACGAGGCTAGCCTGTATAAATAAAGGTTGAATGAATGAATGAAAAAAATCCGAGGATGCATCCGAGTATCCTTTCTGGTGGAGGCTATCCCAGAATTCGTAGCGCCAGCAGAGATTTTGCGGGAATTTCGAGATGGCTGAGCTGGATAACTCAGGGGTGGGACTTTCTGCGTACAGGGTCGGGACTGCTGCGTGTTGAGTCATCAGCGCGTTCTAACAACAACCTCAGCGCGAGCTGAATCTCATTAAAATTTAACTACAGAAACGACTAAAAAAAATTGTTAGCTGAATATATACAGTATTAGTGTTTCTGAGTTTAATGTTTGTTAATAACTGATTACAAATCAGCTTATTTTACACGTGCGTAGCAAGGATTTTCTGAGGGGCGATCGGTTAAATGATAGTGAACCTACAAAAAGCAAGTTGCTTTGTAGCTCAATTGGTTAAGTATTGGCTTGGCGCGCAGATCCTTTTCTCAAAGCTGGTTCGAATCTCACTCGGTTCGGTTAAAACTTATTTTACCTTTGTCTTTTATTTGGTCCATGGTGGAGGATCATGAAGATGGCCTCCATGACAGGCCTGAGCCCGAGACTGGAAGGGGTCTGGGAACTGAACCACGATGGCAGTTTGGCAAGGCAGCGACACAAAAAACTCCAAAAGTGCATTGCGGTCATGCCCGTAGTGTGGGTGTGAAGTGCTCAAAAAAAGAAACAAAACCAACAGGAACAAAATAAAAGCGAGTCAGAGTGGAGCTCGTCAGTACTGCGGTGCACGTGACATTTCTTAGTCTGGTTGTGTTTATTACTTTGCAGTCATTTTTCCATTACTCATACTTTGGATGTATGTGTTCTCCGCTTTGTGTTAATTTTGCACTATCTTTGTGATTATTCTGTATCTCTGCTGCTACTTGACCCAGTTTTTGAACTACTGAAACAATTATGCAGCTGACTTTTGCATCCGTTTGAGTTTTGTACCACATGCACTCATTGTTTTTGCTCTGACCAGGGAGAAACTCAAGGACAACTTGGTGAATAACATGGAAACCATTGACAACGACCTGGGAACTGGGCAATCGTCGACGCCAGCAAACCTACCAAACCTAATGTTTAAAATTGCTTCAAAAAGTAAGTTAATGCTGGTAAAACCACGTCAAGGGAATGTGTATTATTTACATCCTGATGCATGCTCAATAATCCAGGTATAAAAATCTAAAAAGTTAAGTCTAGTCCTCTGGACATTCAAAAAACAAAAAATAAAAAGGTAGAAACGTTTTGTCTTTAAGCTGAAAGACTTCTTCAGTCTGAGGTGCTGTATTCAGCTCAGTCTTATAAATAGCACCCTGTCACAGTGGATCAACCAGTTTGCTGATGACAGCCGAAACCAGTTGCTCACATGATCAAGGAGGACCATCAGCCTAACGATGGATTGTTAGCACCCTGATGGTTGTTTGCTGTTCACAGAGGGCTGAGTGATACTAGCAATAACAGCATTGTAAGAGGGGGACAGTTGAACCCGGAGGCCTCCACCTCTGTTTAATGATGGATGGTTTCTTTTCACAAAGATGGCCTCCTTTACTCCTCTCTCAAACCATTGTTCCTCTCTATCAAGGATGTGAACATCTTCATCCCTGAAAGAGTGACCTCTGGCCTGGAGATGAGTGTAGACCGCAGAGTCCTGACCTGATGATGTTGATCTTCTGTGCTGGGCCATCCTTTTGGCCAGTGGCTGTTTAGTTTCCCCGATGTAAGACTGATCACAGCCCTCCTGACACTGAACAGCATACACAATATTACTCTGTTTGTGCCGGGGGACTGGATCTTTGGGATGAACCAGTCTTTGCCGTAATGTATTTTGGGGTTTAAAAGCCACTGGGACGTTGTGTTTAGAAAATAAACGTCTCAATGTCTCTGAAACTCCCGCAACATCTGGAATGACCACTGGTCTGGGTCTGGGTTCCTTCTTTTCACCTGATGGCTGGCTGGAGTCCTGTTTGGGTTTCTTCTCTGCTTTCAGGAAGGCCCAGTTAGGATATCCACATTTCTCTAGAGCCTGTTTTGTGTGTGATTTCTCCTTCTGTCTGGCTCCTGAGTTAGTGGGGACGCTGTCTGCTCTGTGGTACAGAGTCCTGATGACTCCTAACTTGTGCTCCAGAGGGTGATGGGAGTCGAACTGTAAATACTGGTCTGTGTGGGTGAGCTGAGACTTGAGATGACTGCCCCTCCTCACCTAAAAAGTGAGAGGCAGAGGCAACCGAGGATAACACATCATCTTCCACAGCCAGTTCAGGCATGGGTGGGGAGGAGAGCCTGGTCACTGCCACTGGCTCAACCCCCAGTTGGCGTGCCTGAAAAAGGGACTTAATCTCTGCCAATTCTGTGGACAACTGCTCCACCCTCGTGGAGAGGCCCTGATCAGACTTGTCTCGCCTCTTCCTAGGAGGGGCCACAGAGACTGCAGCCTCAGTCCTACGCTTCAATCGCCTAGGTGGAGCCTCCTGCCCAGAAGGCGGGAGGTCTCTGCTGAGCTTGGGGCAAGACTGGGCCAGCCGAGCCACCTCACGGCACGAGGCATGAAGCTGCAGTTCATGCAGGGGTTCTCTGACACGGCCTCCACCAGATGGTCATGTCCAAGGCAGGCAGGACACAGGTTGTGACAGTCCTCTACCTGGAGCATGGCCCCACAGTCTGTGCAGCAGTGAGAGACGTCCATGCTCCGTACTTTAGACGATTTAGCCAAGTCAATTGAGGAAAAAAAACTGCAACTCGGCAAAGGGGCTGGCATCGCTAGCTATGTCCAGGATACAGGACGAAAACAAGGATGAACGGATAGGCCGAGAACTGGGAGAGGGGGCGCGCACGCTTGCCATCACCAATTAAGGCAAAGAAACTCAGACGGGCTAACGCCGCTAGCTCAGCTGGTAAAAGAGGACAATTGGGATAGGGGGTGTGAACGCTTGCCTTAACCAATAAAAACAAGGCCAGAATGTAGGGAGGCTAGTACCGCTAGCTCGATAAAACCGTTTTATGAGGTTGTTGAGAACGATTGGGAGAGGGTGCGCGAACGCATGCCTTCACCAATGAAAACAAGGCCAGGAACTCGGCTGGCTACATAATTAAACTTCGGAGCACAATCCAAACCGACCACATGGTTGGAAGCCTTCAACGGAGTGGATGCTACCGCTAACCAAGGCAAAATACGTTTAAGTAAAAAGACTACTTACCTGTGTTTAATCACACACACAGTAGTTAGACACTGCAAGTTGGGAGAGGGCCGAAAACTGCCATAGTCTCCAACGAACAGCAGAAATACCTTGAACAAAGGCTAAACCGTTGCAGCCCCTAGCAGGGCGAACTCCAGCCAATGGGCAGTGGGGCCTCAAACGACGATGAAAAGGTCCAAAGGGCTGATTCCCTGAATTGAACCGCGCATGAGAAGAAAAAAGGAGCAGAGTCGCGGATGACATCAGGCTATATAGCCTCTGATTGGTCATCCGTGTCACACCTGTGACTCCATTGGAATTACCATATTTTCTGGTGTATAGGTCGCACCGGTGTATAGGTCGCACCATCCACTTACCACCAATAGATTGGAAAAATCCCTAGATAGGTCGCACCGGTGTATAGGTCGCACCTACGTTTAGCTCTGCTGCAAATGTCTGCCACAGGAGCGCACAGCAAGGCTTTTAAGAAGATTAACACTTAAAAACAATTATTTGTTTGATAAAAATTATAGCAAATATGTGTCTGAGCTGAACTTTTCCTTAATAAATGAACGTAATTGTGAAATGAGCTGGATTTAAAAATTTGTTTTGCCGAAAGTTATAACAAGCCATATATAGGTCGCACCGGTGTATAGGTCGCAGGCCTTGAAAAAAACACACACAAATACGCAACCTATACACCGGAAATACGGTACTACTCGAACGGCGCATGCGCGAAGGGAACATTCAGTGCTTTCAGCTCCGCCCTCTGGCGGTCAGTAGGGATGAAATAGAGCCCTATTGGTAAATGTTAATTATCAAATTGATTGTTGTTTTGTGTCAGGATACCGGACGGTGGATGCTTTGCTGCAGCGGATGTTTGAAGAAGATCTCGACCCTGAAGATTTTGCAGAGATGGACGAACCTGAAGCTCAGACTGGGAGCTTTCCGAATCCGGCATTTGGCTCCACGTAGAGGATAATGATGAAAAGCAGATTCTTGCATTTATATACATTTCTATAGATTTATGTGGTTTGTATCACGTATGGTGAAATTGTATGTTTATTCCAGTGTCATCTGATCTGAGGTGTATTCAGTGTTAATTTTTATACCTCTTTGTTCTAGCTCTGTGTAAAACACAAAATAAATTTGTATTTTCACATAAAGGATATTTACAGAGATTTTCATTTCTTTTTATCTCTAAAGGATTAGTCATACAAAATATAAATAATATAAATAAAATATAAGAAATTAGCTCTTAATGCTTGGGTAATTTAGGAGCAGCCGGTCCCTATACTGCAGACTTTATAACTGCTGCTATCAGAGGTTTTTTTTATTTTAATAGAAACCATATCACATATTTTCTGTATTTCCTGTTTCAAATTTTTGACTTGATTGACAAAATGTATGATATACACCTGGATTAAAAAACAAACAAAAACAACAAAAAACAATCTAAAACATTCTAAAACTATATGAATGGGTCATAGTTTGCCCGTGCCTGGAAACACAGCACAGCAAAGTTTTCTCTGCTGGCCTAAACACCCACTGATTAGAGTCTCTGGCTTATTTTTATTTTTCCACAAATACCAGTAAGTATCTAATTATTCCCAATACTTTTCTTTTTGCTGCTTGTGTTTTGGTAGCAGTGCATGTTTGTTAAAACGTTCATGCAGTGATAGTCCAACCTTCAAGCAATATTGAATGTTTAATATCGTTTTCAGCCAGCACAGAAATTGGGTAAACAAGTTTGTGGATTTTCTCTAATTCACATCTTGGTCAAAATGATGTTTTCAGGCTCAAAAATATGTCCATTTGTTGTTGTTTTTTTGTTTTAGTTTTTTTTTGTATCAACAAACTTCTGACACAATTCCAGCACCTCTTGCCAGAATTGTCAGAGTTCATATACAGGTGCTGGTCATAAAATTAGAATTTCATGAAAAAGTTTATTTATTTCAATAATTCGATTCAAGAAGTGAAACTTGTATATTATATTCATTCATTACACACAGACTGATATATTTTTAATGTTGATTTCTTTTAATGTTGATGATTATAACTGACAAGTAATGAAAATGCCAAATTCAGTATCTCAGAAAATTAGAATATGAAGACCAATAAAAAAAAGATTTTTAGAAATGTTGGCCAAATGAAAAGTATGAACATGAAAAGTATGAACATGAAAAGTATGAACATGAAAAGTATGAACATGAAAAGTATGAGCATGTACAGCATCAATACTAAGTTGTTGCTCCTTTTGTCTGGATTACTGATAATGCAGCGTGGCATGGAGTCCATCAGTCTGTGGAACTGTTCAGGTGTTGTGAGAGCCCAGGTTGCTCTGATAATGACCTTCAGCTCTTCTGAATTGTTGGTCTGGTGTATCACATCTTCCTCTTCACAACACTCCATAGATTTTTTTTATGGGGTTAAGGTCAGGAGAGTTTGCTGTCCAGTTAAGAACAGGGATACCATGGTCCTTAAACCAGGTACTGGTAGCTTTGGCACTGTGTGCAGGTGCCAAGTCCTGTTGGAAAATGAAATCTGCATCTCCATAAAGTTGGTCAGCAGCAGGAAGTCTCTAAAACTTCCTGGTAGACGGCTGTGTTGACCTTTGACCTCAGAAAACACAGTGGACCAACACCAGCAGATGACATGGCAACCCAAACCATCACTAACTGTGGAAACTTGACACTGGACCTCAAACAACATGGATTCTGTGTCTCTCCTCTCGTCCTCCAGACTCTGGGACCTTGATTTCCAAAGGAAATGCAAAAAATACTTTGATCACAGAACATAACTTTGGACCACTCAGCAGCAGTCCCAGGCGAGATGCTTCTGACGTTGTCTCTTGCTCCACTCTTTGTGAATCACCTCCACATTTTGGAATGGGTTTTGTTTCACCATCCTCTCCAGGGTGCCGTTATCTCTATTGCTTGTACACTTTTTTTCTACCACATCATTTCCTTCCCTTCGTCTCTCTATTAATGTGCTTGGACACAGAGCTCTGTGAACAGCCAGCCTCTTTAGCAATGACCTTTTGTGTCTTGCTCTCCTTGTGCAAGGTGTCAATGGTCGTCTTTTGGACAACTGTCAAGTCGGCGGTTTTCCCCATGATTGTGTAGTTTACAGACTGAGATCATTTAAAGGCCAGGTGTTTTTGTTTTTTAGTTAATTAGCTAATTAGAGTGTGGCACCAGGTGTCTTCAATATTGAACCTTTTCAAAATATTCTAATTTCTGAAATACTGGATTTGGGGTTTTCATTGTCAGTTCAACATTAAAATAAATGAACATTTGGAATACACGGTCTGGCACAACAAAATCTTGCCACCTGGACTTAACAAACAGGTTCGAGCCTCCTATTGGATAATTACTGTGAGGGTGATTATCTTTCAGCTGCAACAAGTTATTTAACCTCAACTGGTGCAATGAGTTGCTTCTCATTTCTTAAACCACCATGTTGAAGGACCCATCATGTGGTCGTGGAAAAGATGTCAGTCTGTTTAAGAAGGGTCAAATCATTGGCATCAAGCAGAGAGAACATCTTATGATATTGCAGAAACAACACATTATTAAAAACTGGAAGTATAGTGGGGACCCATGCATCGTCTTGGAGGAAGAAATGTGGCCGGAAAAAAATCCTGAATGATCGTGATCAGTGATCACTTAAACGATTGGTGAAATTGAATCGGAGAAAAACGACAGAACCACTCAGGGCTATGTTTAACAGTGACAGTAAGATCATTTTCACACGCACAGTGTGAAGGGAACTCGAGGGATTGGGACTGAACAGCTGTGTAGCCTTAAGAAAATCACTAATCAGTGAGGCTAACCAGAAAAAAGGCTTCAATTTGCTAGGGAGCATAAAGATTGGACTGTGGAGCAATGGAAGAAGGTCACGAGGTCTAATGAGTCCAGATTGATCCTGTTCCAGAGTGATGGGCGCATCAGGGTAAGAAGAGAGGCAGGTGAAGTGATGCACCCATCATGTCTAGTGTCTAGTCATCAATGCAAGATCTTGGTGAACAATTAATGCAACACTGGGTGGAAACAGATCTTGTGACATTGCAGAAGTTATTTTATTTTTTATCCACTTAACGCAAGGCAGCAGCGCCCACAGCATGATACTACCACCAGCATGCTTGAAAGCTAGCACAACATATTTCAGTGTGAAAGTCTCACCTTGACTCCTCCAAACACATTTCTTGTGCTAAATCTTTGTTTTCTCACAACTATTTTTTTTTTAAATCGGTAAGCGTCTGGTTTACATGTGGGCAGCTGTAAATTTCAGTGAAGCTTGAAGGAGCTTCATTCGTGGTCAACACCCGCTCCGTTGACGAGGATGTAAAAGTGGCTTCGCCATGCATCCCAATCAGATCTTCACAGAGTTAGTGTTTACTGTTGTCATGAGCATTGTTGAGTGTTGTCAAACAAATCTTTGTCACACTGGTAAAGAGAGACCGATGCAGTGATGATCATCATGACTGTGAAGTTAATGGGCCTAAATGTTGTCAAGTTAAACAACATTCTACCCTGCATCACTACAAATTAAAATATGTACTTGAATCTGCCATATGAACATATGTAAGGTCTGCAAGTGTAAAAACCGGATTCCAAAAAAGTTGGGACACTAAACAAATTGTGAATAAAAACTGAATGCAACGATGTGGAGATGGCAAATGTCAATGTCAAAGTCAACTTTATTGTCAGAACTGCAATATGTACAGGACATACACAGGATTGAAATTGCGTTTCTCTCAGTCCCTCGGTGCAACAGTAACCATCTAAACACTAAACACTGAAACATTTAATAAACATAAGCATAAAATAGTAAAAATGTAACACTGTCCTGAGTTTTTGCATAGTAGTATAAAAGTATGAAAATTTACACCAACACTAAAACACTAAACATTTAATGAACATAAGCATAGAATGAAATAATAAAAGTGTAATACTGTCCTGAGTTTTTGCATAGTAGTATAAAAAGTATATCTATAAAATAAACTGAAGGTTCTAGCATTGACATTTGCAAAGAGTGGCAAAGCAGCATATGAGTTAATGTACACAGTATATGTATGAGGTAGTTGATGTTGGTATAGAGGCAAAGTGGCATATGCAGTAAGGCACATAAGGCACATTGGGCATCCTTAAATAAGGCTAGTCAGAGAATACTGTATATGTATCAGCAGTAGTGTAGATATAAAAGTAGTGTAAATGTAAACGGTAGTAATAAATGTAAACAGTGAATGTAAACAGTAGTATGACTATAGGCAGTAATGTAATGCAAACATTAGTGCAAATATGAGAAGTAGTGCAAACTGAATGAGCACATGACAGAACATAGATGACAGATCAAAAGTTTAATCTGAGTAAATGAAAAATATGTTGATTCAAAATTTCACAGTGTCAACAAATCCCCAAAAAGTTCAAGTACAGAGCAGTGATGCTGAAGCTGCGCGTGCAGCTGCGGTGTCCGGTCAGCAGGGGGCGCTGTAGAGCTGACCGCGTCAACATGGCGGCGCAGGAGAAGCGTGTCCGTGCGCGTGCGTGGCGCGGGTGGTGGGTGCTGATGCTGGAGAGATGGAGCAGAGGGAGTGGGACCTGCTCGGCTCTGCGTCCAGACGGAAACAGACAGACAGGTAAAACAGACAGACAGGTAAAACAGACAGACAGGTAAAACAGACAGACAGGTAAAACAGACAGACAGGTAAAACAGACAGACAGGTAAAACAGACAGACAGGTAAAACAGACAGACAGGTAAAACAGACAGACGGGTAAAACAGACAGACAGGTAAAACAGACAGACGGGTAAAACAGACAGACAGGTAAAACAGACAGACAGGTAAAACAGACAGACAGGTAAAACAGACAGACAGGTGACGAGACTTGATGCTGTGCGCGTGTGCGTGTGGGAGAGGTGTTAGGTCACGCGCTTGTCGGGACAGGTAGACTCTCCAGATAGAAAGAATACAGAATGAATCAAAATAAAGGTTCAGGTGAAGGGCATCAAATACTGACGTAATGATGCGTTCACGTGCTTCCAACTGGGTGGGAGTTCACAAGTTCTCTTGCCTCAGAAACTGGTCAATGCTAAAATCCTGTGAATAAACTCAGAGGGTGGGCTTTGTCCTCAATTACAACATATTTTTTATCTTACACATTTAGTGAAACTTTTTAATTAAATTCCAAGAATAGTGAATAAAGTCTCATTCCCAGCGTTAAAATGTAAAAGAAACGGTGATAAAATCATGATGTATATATTTTTTAAACTGCTGTGACATATTGTTTAACCTGATGTACATTTTAACTGGAAATAAATTGTTCTGGAGAAAATAATATATACAAAATAAAAGTAAACAAGTTTGTGTGCACATTCTTTAAACTTGGTCTGCCTTCATTCTTCTTGGGAACAATCTGCTGTCAGAAGGCCTGATCCACCTGAAATTCACTTTAGATGATTTAGTGCAACCATGCTTGAATTTAATTAGTTGTCCCACAGCATCGTTCAGAGAGCTCACAAAGAAATGCATGGGACAGAATCTACTCTGTATAAGTCGAGACTGTGAGGTTGGGAAACTCTCGTACAATAAGAAATATCCAGTTAAATACAGCAAAAACCACGAGTTTCTCAAAAGCATGTGGGAAAATATATTCTCATTTAACAAACTTGGAAGTTGAACTTTTGGTCGCAAATTCAAAAGGCTTGCATGCTTTGGATGAATTATGTTGCTTCTTTTAGTCTAAAACCTTCAGGTGTTTGTTAGAAAGATGAAGAGTTTTATTTTGTAAAGCACAACGGTCCCAAACAGAGTGTAAACCTGCAAAAGGACGATGACTTCTCTGAAGAAAATCAAAGCTTTGTAATGTCCCAGTGAAACTACACCTAACTTTTATTGAACATGTTTGGAGTGAGCAAGTCTCCTGGAACACTTTGCAAAAACATCTGAAGCTGCTGACTTTGACCTTATTTGATTTTGAATTTAAAAAATTTGATTTTGAACAATTCTTCAATGCAAAAATCAACACAGACATGCTCCTGTTTGTACTATTTTACCTTGTTTCATAATGCAGCTTGATTTGATGTTGTTTTATATCACTACTTTGTATTTTATATGAATTTTGTGGCTGTTTAGTGTTGTGTGTACCTCATTAGTGGTTTGTTTGAATCGGGTCTCTCTTGTAAATGAGTCCTTGTGACTCGGTGAGACTAACCTGTTGAAATTAAGGTTGAATGAATGAAAAAATTATCCCAAGTCAAGGTGTGAGGTGTGACCTGATAGATGCCTTCCTAAAAGGACTGAAGGATAGTTTTAAATCCCAAGGTCCTTCACCAGATTATTAGTTTCAGGGTGTGCATGCTCATGCACGCAACTCATTGCTTGGTTTTATTTTTATTTTGTTTCCTGCAACCATTTTTCCCCCTGTAAAATTGTACATGATACAAGTCAAAGTCTGTCAGGATTTTAAATGAATTACTATGGTCTATTTTCCCCCCCTTTGCATCACCGTGTATATCTGAGAGTATGTCTGGACTTAAAAGACCCACCTCTCTTTTTGCTCAGGCTCTGGCTCCAAAAATTACAACATGGTGAATTCCATAAACCAAACCTGCTGGCTCAAAGTCCAAAACAGGAAAAAAACAACTTAGTTTATATCGTTTAGGAGAGAGAGCTGAACGACCATTTGACTAGATGTAGTGAAGAAGTATTTCAACTGACGCTAAAGTCCATGCTCAATAATCCAGGTATGAAATCCAACAATGTTCAGTCAGGTCATCTGGACAGTTTCTTTTATTTATTTATTTATTTATTTATTTATTTATTTATTTATTTATTGTGCTGAGACGTTTCGCCCTCCATCCAGAAGGCTTCATCATTTGTGGAATTAAAGGTGTAGTGGGCATGACCGTGTCCACTTTGATACACCTGTGTATTTTTGAACTGTTCCAGAGATGACCTTTACTGACCTCTCAGTAAAGCAAGACATTTACTACAAATTATTCCATTAGTTGTAATCTGAGAACATAGTCACCAAAAGAGACTATTTCTATCTTTGATTTTATTCTAATGTAATCAAAAGAATAACTTTTGTCATTTTCATGATATATGTTATATGCTGTTATTCTTTTAATATGAAGCATGACTGTGTTACTTGATCAAATGAAAGGGTGTCAAAGTTCAGATAAAAGGTCAAACTGACTTACACAGAAATTGTTTTTGTTGAGTTTCAGCTAAAACTCTCATCTAGCGTCTGAAAGTCTCCTCACTCAGATGCTTTTCCTAAACAATTTCCCTCTGCTGCTGGCTGTAACCTTGGGTCGTGATAACGGCAACTGCTTCCACGGACCAATGAAAAAGACACAAGTCTCACTCCTCTCATGATCCTTCTATTAAGTTCTAAGCTGTTGCTGGAACCGAAGTCTGCTGGGAACTTCAAAGAGATGTGAACCTTTCCCAAAGAGCGGGATGAACTCAGTCACACGCTAAGGACTCGTCATCCAGCTAAGGACTAATAACATGCTGTTATGAGTCCACTTCGAACGAGCGTAAGCTCAAAACTTTGTTTATTCCTTCCTGGAATAAGTTTATCTTGAAGTCAGAGGCCAGGAGCTGACGCATTTTCTGATGACCAACGCGAAACCAGGAGACGTTGAAAACGTAAACTAGAACCAGCTCGGACGAACTGGGCCTGAAGGACTCTGTGCATCTGAAAGGCTGGTGTCATTTCTTTATCAGACTCGTCGTCGAAGGTAAAGAGCTGTTTACAAATGTGCCTGGATTTTAGCAGAAGTCGGATGGGAAGTGTCACTTTTGGTAACATGCTCAAGACAATTTCCTGTAAACCATCTCTCCATCTTTCCTCCTATTCCCTTATCCCTCTCAATCTATCTGGAAACTATATTTAAAGGGGACCACAGATGCAAAATTCACTTTTTAATGTTTTTTTGCTCAACTTTGGGTATTTACTTCATAAAAAAACAGTCCTTGTGCCAAAAAAATGCACCCAGTGGTTTATTTACTCTAAGTAGATTTATTTATTTTTGATAAATACACCTGGATTCACACTTCCTGCAGTTATTGACGTCACAAGCCGTAGCCAATCACCTCAAACCTGAGTCCAGCCCCTCACCTAGCAACCCCTGGTTAGGCTCAACCCACTTCTGTATTAAACACATGACTGTTGTTTTTCATGATTTCATCTCATCTTTTGTTTATATGTTCTTAATTTCATGTGTACAGCACTTTGTTGCAGCTGTGGTTTTTTTAAATGGCTTTATAAATAAAGTATAATTGTTATTTTTATGTTTTAGTTCAATTTTTAGTGTATTTGCGATCGCTCCCAACGCGCAGCCGTCAAAAATTAAACGAGCGGACCCCCGGCGTAGGGACCAGCGGCAACGGGACCCTCTTCTGGCGGATGGAGCGGAGCTTCAATTGTACAGCCTCGCTGCTGCCCTCGCAGCAGCCTCGCAGCAGCGAGGACCTTCTCCTTACGGATTAATTTACGGGAGACACTTGGTGAACTTTGTGTTGTCTTGACTGGAACAGCGATAACTCCCAAAATCTCCGCGTGCAACGAGCGGAGCTGGCGAACACCGGAAGAGGAACAAGCTAACATTAGCTTCGGATTCGGGTGGTCTCATGCTAAAAGGAGCAGCTAATTGCGGCGCGCTCAGACGGGTTTCGGTAAGTTATCTTAAGCTAGCACTAACAGTAAGTCAAATGAGTAATAAAAAAAGAGCTAATTTTAAAACAACAACACATTACAGATACTGGCTGTTACAGAGGGCGTAAACAGATCTTTGAAGGGCGTGGACTTCAAGAAACCGGTCGTTCAAAACGAAAGTTAAAAATGGCAGAATTAAAAAGGGTATAATTAATTATCTAAGAATTATTTTGTGTATTAAAATGAATTAATATTGTCAAGATAGCACACAGACATAACATAAAAATTTTAAATACCTATATGTGGTCTCCTTTAAGTTAAAGAGCCCTCAGACTAAATATGTTTAACATCCAGTATTGAAGTCTGTTGTGTTGTAATTTAACTGTGCTGACGTGTTAAATTGAAAGAAAGTGAAATCATGTCAATCAAGTGTAATGGTGTTAATTTAGTTGATTTATTTTAAATAAATGGTAGTGTCTTTGACATATCAAACTAAGTTAACGTCTCTGTCACTTAATGGCTTTATTTATTTATCCATCATAAAGATCACAGAAATATTGGGTAAACTGAAAAAGAAAAGAATCCGTGAAATTACTATTCAATCTGAATAAGTAATTAATTAAGGATAAAGAGGTCAGCTTAATACTGACCCCTGCTAAAATCCTTTACATCTGGGTGGCACCGTATATGTGTAAAGACACAATATGTGGTCTCCCTCATGTTTGCTTCAAAGGACACATTTATAATTGGATTTATGATAATTGGTTCCTGCTTTTTGGATTCGGCTGGTTGCTGGTTTATCTACAATCAAGGAAGTTGTCTGCAGCAAATTTGGACCCAATCATGCTGCTTGCCTCATGATGGCTTGGTTCATGCCTCAAGTACCTAGACTCAAATGCTCTTGGCAGAATGGATCAGATCTTGGGGATTTTACTCAGGCACATTCTTTTGGTGTGACCACATAATTTGGACATTTCGGAACCAAGTAGACCAACACAGACTCAAGGTAGACGTCATTAAGTTCTGCCTGTTCCCAAAACAACTGTGTGTTTATCTGAATTTGGCTCCCTTGCCTGGCATTGAAGGCCATCTTATCTGAATTCGCCTGGAGGACATGTAATCTGACGCTCTGC
>JBBPBX010000207.1:31994-42158 GCA_038048925.1 Garcialebias charrua | reverse complement strand
TGATCAACCAGAGGAAACCAGCTGAATAAACATTGTGTCATCATTTCAGGACTCTTGGATTCCCATAGGCTTTGTCCTTGGACATCCCTCGAGAATTTTTACGGATCTCACTGGAGGGAACTGGTTGATTATTCCATTCTTATCAGAACTCTTACAGTGTCCTCGAGAGCATCCTTGGACATTGCTTCTGTACATTTAGGAGTTGATTACCTCGCCATGGCTGCAGATCAACTGACAGACCTGGATATTCTAGCCTTTAAATCCAGTTTGCATTTGGAGGAAGTTTCCTTTCTTGAGTGTGGTGCAACCCTTCTTTGTGACATCTCACCTGGCAAGCCTCAACCTCTGGTTCCTGGCTGGCGTTGGCGGGTTTTTGATTAAGTTAATTCCCTTTCACACCCGGGGGTGAAAGCCTCAGTTAAACTAGTAGGGGCAAAGTTTGTGTGGCCAGGGCTCCATAGAGATGTACGCACATGGGCGGCTTCCTGTTTAGCTTGCCAGCATGTCAAGGTGCAACGGCACACTAAGGCTCCACTATTCCTATTCTTCATGGGAAGTTTGAGCATGTGGATTTAGTGGGCCCACTTCCACCTTCCAGAGGTTTAACCCATCTCTTAACTATGGTGGACAGGACCGTTTGGTGGCCAGAGGCAGTTCCTCTGTCATCAACCATTTTGATTGATGTGGCTCGGGCATTTAGCTCTTTCTGGGTGTCCCGATTTGGTGTGCCATTGGACTTAACTTCCGACAGGGGTCCCCAGGTCATCTCAGAGTTGTGAACTGCAGTGGCAGAGAGCCTTGGAGTTAAACTCCACCGTACTACTGCCTACCATCCGCAGGCTAACAGACTTTGTGAGAGGTTCCACCGCTCAGTGAAGGCGGCATTGCAGTCCTCATTGGTGGATAGTGGTTGGATGGATCGCCTGCCTTGGATTTTGTTGGGCCTGCGTTCAGCTCCTAAAGAGGACCTGCGGTTTTCTTCAGCTGAGTTGGTCCTTGGCCAGCCTTTGAGGGTACCAGGGGAGTTTCTTCCAGGTCCGGCGGGTTCAGTTGCTCCCAAAGGGAGTAGGGCGGTCCTAGCGGGGGAAAATAGATCTGTTGCCCATTGGCAGCACATCACTGCCTTCCACAGGTGTTTGTGCCGAAGGACCTTATGTCAGCCGAGTATGTATTTATCCACCATGATACACACCGTTCACCACTTTAGCCTCCTTACAATGGTCCATTTTGGGTTTTGGAGAGGGGACCTAAAGATTTTTTGGTGGAGTTGAGGTATAATCAGGAGAGGGTTTCAGTGGACCGTTTGAAACCGGCACGTGTTGCCAGGGGACCCGGTTGAGTTGGCTCAGCCACCTCGTCATGGCCGTCCCTCAAATTTTTGCCCCCTCTTTCCCCCTACAGCTGAGCTACCTCCTTCAGGTGAACAGTTAAGTGGCAGTCGGTGCGGAGAGTCTCTTTCAACTTCAACATCTGTCGCTGTGAAGAGCAGCCATCGTGGCTGCCTTATCAAACTCCCTAGCCATTACCGTTAGGTATTTCATTTGTTCATTTATTGTGTTTTACACCTGTGGTAGGTTTCACAATTTGTGTTTTTGTATTACATTCTGTGTGTTCAAGGGGGGGCCTGTGTGGCGGGCACAAATGTATATATTTCACGTCAGAATGTGCTCTTATTGTGAAAGGGACAGAATATACAAAGAGCAGTTCAACGGTTGTAAGTTTGTTTCTCCTGAGCTTGATGTTGGAAGACGTTGAGAATAAATCGAGACTCAAAATATTTGTCGTCTCTTGCCGACTTCCACAGTATATTATATATCATAATAGTTGATCGGTGCACTGCTCTGGGTGGCTGCATGTTGGAGCAGCTCTGTTAATTCATTCTGAGTTGTTGCTTTTGAAAACTTTAATTCCTCTTTTTCTGGATGTAAATCGCTTTTTTTGGATGATTACTTCCTCTGGTATCAGATGCTGTGCAGCTGGAAGGATTTTTACTGAAACTTTTTTACTTTTGGGCATTTGTTATGATGAGTAACCATGGCAACAATGTGTTTTTAAAACAACCAGGAGCAACTGATTAACATCACAAAAGCTCAAATATTTCAACTACAGCATCAAATCTAGCTAAAACTAGGGATGCACCGATCCACATTTCTCACTTCTGATCCGATATTTATTGACTCAGTATCAACCGATACCGATACTTTTCCGATCCGATACTGTTCAGGTATGTAACTGTGTATAATGAAACCCAAACTATTCATTTTAACATTGTGTGAGATAAACCCAATGAAGACACTTTTAAGCCTTACAATAGGGAACCCACTGACTTTAACAGCACACAGGACAGGAGGCAATTATACCACACACATGTCCTCCTTACTCATGGTGCAGCTGAAAAAACTAAAAAAGCGCTAAGCATGATGGGAAAGACAACACAGCACTCCCCTTAACCAATAAGAGAGTGGATTATAGCTGGAAAACAGCTGGAAAACTTTTCCAGCTAAATCTGGAAAACTAAAAACAACAGTAGCTCATGGCTCACTGCTAAAGCTGGAAAAGTAAAAAAACGCTAAGCATTATGGGGAAGACAACAAAATCCACTTTCTTATTGATTAAGGGGAGTGGCTGTGTTGTGTTTCCCATCATGCTTAGTGCTTTTTTAGTTTTTTCAGCTTTAGCTGGACAAACTATTGGTTATAACTATTGGTTATAATGGGAAAGACAACAAAATCAACTCTCTTATTGGTTAAAGTGAAACTAAACCCAGGTTGAGACGGTAACTCCTCCTTCCAAAATCTCCCTGAAAATGGGCGTGTCGAGAGACAAGGAGGGGTGGAGGTAGAGTTGTGCTTTTGTTCACGCCTCCACCTGCAACAACCTAAAACAAATTAAACCTCTAGCCAACAACATACACCAAGCAACAACAAAGAATAAACATGTAGATGTATTTATCTATTCCACCCATTCCATCCAAAACCAAAGGCCTAAAACAATGAAAATGAAAAGAAAAATAAAACCGCTTGTCAGGAGTGAAATGCAGCACTTCCATATAAGGTATGCACTTCTCATCTCTGCAGGGGATTGGCTCTGCTTGAACCACCTGTGTGACATCACACATGAGCAGACATGTCACACATAGATATTAAACACTAGATACCCCATGGAATGCTCTCGCCTATTGGAGCCGACGAGATTTCAGGCGGCCATCTTGGGGGTGGAGACCGCTCCACTCAGCCTTATATATTTGACAGGCACAATAAAGTATCAGCGCATTTAATCAATCATAACACGCTGAATAGTAATCCTGTTGTCACATATTTAAATTTTAGGCATACAGCAAATAAAACTGCATGTATAGAAACGTATAGTTTAGCATATTTAAATAATTTTGGTGGAATACAATACTACTTTAATGTATGTTTAGCAAGACACAACAAAAGATGCAATTTATTCACACACACATTATGTATACATATTCAGATACTGTAATTATATATATATATATATATATATATATATATATATATATTTATATATATTAATATAACATATATGTAACTATATATATAACTNCAGTACGGGTCGGGAATAACACATCCAGCACCATCACACTGAATACAGGAGCCCCACAAGGATGTGTGCTGAGCCCCCTTCTATTCACTCTGCACACCATCATACAGCTCCAACCACTTCATCTAGTTTGCGGACGACACAACAATGGTGGGTCTCATCAGCAACAACGATGAGACGGACTACAGGAACGAGGTGAGCCGCCTGGCCTTGTGGTACTGACACAACAATCTCACTCTCAATGTGGAGAAGACAAAGGAGATTGTTGTGGACTTCAGGAAGAAGGATGCCCAACATACCCCCCTGACCATCAATGGCACCACAGTGGAGAGAGTGGGAGTGCACGTCTCAGAGGACCTGTCCTGGAGCAGGAACACTGCATCACTGGCCAAGAAGGCTCACCAGCGCCTCTACTTTCTCCGCAAGCTGAAAAGGGCTGGAGCTTCAACCCCCATCATGTGCACCTTCTACAGGGGTGCCATAGAAAGTGTCCTGACCAGCTGCATCACAGTGTGGTTTGGTGCATGTACTGCATCCTGCCGCAAGAGCCTCCAGCGCATCGTGAGAGCAGCTGAGAAGATTGTCGGCACCTCCTTCCCCTCACTACAGGACTTACACAGCAACCGCCTCACTCGGAAAGCCCTCTGCATGGCAGGTGATCCCACACACCCACTACACAGCTGCTTCAGCCTGTTGCCTTCAGGGAGGAGACTGAGGAGTCTCCAGGCTCGAACCAGCAGACTAAATGACAGCTCTGTTCATCAGGCAGTCAGGATGCTAAGCTCTCTGCCTGCTCTGCCCTCCCTCCCACTTGTACTGCCTTAACACAAAAAACATTCACACATTACCACACAACACAAAGATTTTAACATTGGACTCAGTCATCAAAACGGGTTATTCACTCAACTCACGGTCATGTGCTCATTCAGTTTGCACTGCTTCTTATATTTGCGCTTATATTTGCGCTAATGTTTGTATTACATTACTACCTATACAGTAGTCGTACTACTGTTTACATTCACTGTTTACATTCACTGTTTACAATTATTACTACTGTTTTCATTCAATACTACTGTTTACATTTATTACTACTGTTTACATTTACACTACTTTTTATATCTACACTACTGCTGATGTGTAATATATATATATATATATATATATTATTTTTTTTTACTAGCCTTATTACATATGCCACTGTACCTCTATACCAATATCAACTACCTCATACATATACTGTACTGTGTACATAAACTTCATATGCTGCTTTGTCACTATTACAAATGTCAATGCCAGAACTTTCATTTTATTTTATAGATATACTTTTTACACTTTTATACTACTATGCAAAAAACTCAGGACAGTATTACACTTTTATTTCATTTTATGCTTATGTTTATTAGATGTTTAGTGTTTTAGTGTTGGTGTAACTTTTCATACTTTCATACTACTACTACTATGCAAAAACGACTGTTTTATGAAATATTATTTTATAAATATTTTATGAATTTTTATTCATAAATGTTTTATGAAATATTATTTATGCAGGATCGAGAGAGAGATCGGCAATTATCCTCAAAAGAATATCACAGCTCAAGAGACTTTACACTGGAAACTATTTCTTGTTTAAAGACAAATGTTCTTTATTTTAACCATAGAATATTAAATAGAAAACAAACCAGAAAACAAACAAGTAACATACATACATACAAGTATTAATGCATAAACAGATACTCTTACCGTTTGACATCAAAGTGAGAGAGCCGTTCGTCAATCATAGGCAGAGCGAGCATTAAGATAAATCCGAGCGATTGCACATCCCCGTCCGACTCTAACTAACTCTGGGAGCTCAGCTCGTTTCTTTTTATTCCTTTAGACAAGAATCACTTGCGAAACAGAGTTGGCCGGGTTCTTTCCACAAGTAATACTTTATCCAAAGCAACAAAGTTCCAGAGATGCCTATGTGATGAACTCAGGAGATGAAACTGACTGTTCCTATGATGGAATCAGCCCAGTTTCAACTTCTCATAACAAAATTCCAAAGATGCCTATAGTGATGAATAACAAAATTCCAAAGATGCCTATAGTGAGGAATAACAAAATTCCAAAGATGACATAGTGATGAAATTAGGAGTTGAAACTGACTGTTTCTGTATCAGCCCAGTTTCAACTTCTCATCTCACAACCAGTGACAAGACTGGAAAATTACACACAAAGTCTGAATGTTTCAGACTTTCTTAGACTGATCAGAGAACAAACTTATTTATTCATTATTCAACTACTATGCAAAAACTCAGGACAGTATTACACTTTTATTATTTCATTTTATGCTTATGTTTATTAAATGTTTTAGTGTTTTAGTGTTTAAATGTTTACTGTTGCACCGAGGGACAGAGAGGAATGCAATTTCAATCCAGTTTTGACAATAAATTTGACTTTGACTTTGACTTTGAGGAGTGAGTTTAAAAACAGGATGATGCCAATATGAACTAGTTGAATGAGGTGTCTCTAAAATATCCTGATGCATGAACAATAATTTCAGCAGTTTTTTAATCTGTCCACAGGACCTGACTTTATTTTGTTAGATGTCTCTAAGATAGTTATTGAATCAAGTGTTTACATGTAGGTAAACATAGATGTTTAACAACTTGTTAAAATACACCAGAATGCAGGAAATGGCATCTACTTTATTCAAAAATTTCTGGCAAAACATTTAAGAACTGAGTTTTTACTGTTAGTAGTAAGTAAGTTTTATTTATATAGCACATTTCACAGACATGAGAGTCACAAAGTGCTTTACAAAAGGAAAAATAAAATCACAGAAGTACTATACAAAAAGGTAAAACATAACAAACTCTAAAATCAATGTACAAAATTAACCAAAAGCCTGTCTGAAGAGATAAGTCTTAAGTTTTTAAATGCATCTGTTGACTCGGAGCAGCGCATTGTTAGCAAAATGTTCTGCTGTATTTGACTTGCTGCTGTTGTTGGTTGTTAATTTTTTGGTTGACACAATCTTTCCTATTTATGTCCTCATTAAATTAGGTTAGTAAATGACTTTTACCTGAAGCATGTTAAAAAATTACAAAATCTTTCGGGGGGGGGTTGGCGCAACGTTTGTCACCTTTTTCATCCCTTCTGAGTTTGCAGGTATGCATATTAAACAGCGGAGTGGAGCATGAACCGTGAAACGGCAGAACTGAGTGTTTTTACAGCCTGCTGCTTCCTTAAAACAAACCACGGGTCTGAGCTCATTTAGCCGTGCGTGCACCGCAGAGCTTTATGAGAGGAGCAGAGAGAGGTGGAGACATTAATAAATCAGCAGTTTATCATGTCGCTAAAGATACGGTCCTTAGCGGCTAACAAGACGGCTAACGCTTTAGCCGTCTTCTTCCACAGCTGAGACTGACCGCGTCTTTAGCGATATGAAAAACTGCTGATTTAATAATGTCTCCACCTCTCTGTTCACGTTTCTGAGTGGAGGCTCACATTTACTGCAGTTCACAAACACACTGACTAAAGTGAAAGCACCTTTCTATCTCATCAAGACACTCAAAGCTCTTTAAAACACAATCTGTGTCCTCATTTACCCATTCACACAGCACTCCACTAGAACTGTACAAAGAATAATCAGAGCTTTATCACATTCATACACTGATGGGACACACATCAGAGGCAATGAGGGGTTCAGTGTTGCCCACTGGAACACTTCAGCATGTGACTGCTGGTGGAATCAAACCCCCAGCTCTCCCATTGGAGGAGACTGCTCTAGCCTCTCAGCCACAGCTGCCCTCAGCTAAGAGGATTATTATTTAATAAGGGTAAACAAATGTCTAAAAAATAAAGTAATGTAATAGTTCATTTTTTAAACATTTATTTTGTAGAGTTACAGCCGTTTGTTAATAAATGTTGCTGTGTGACAACTGGGACAAAGCTTAGACTCAGAAATAGATTTTTGTTATTCTTTTATGGAAAGAAAATTATACTGTATCAAGATATATATCGTATATCGCAATATATCACAACAATATCGAGATATGAATTTTTGTCCATATCGCCCAGCCCTAGTTTAAAGTAATTTTCTAATTTTCTGAGATACTGAATTTGGGGTTTTCATTAGTTGTAATTTATAATAATCAACATTAAAAGAAATAAACATTTGAATTATATCAGTCTGTGTGTAATGAATGAATATAATATACAAGTTTCACTTTTTGAATGGATTTACTGACATAAATCAACTTTTTCATGGTACTGTATTCATGATATTGGGGCAGCTGTGGCTGAGTGGTTAGAGCAGTCGTCCTCCAATGTAAGCTGTGGGTTCGAATCCACCAGCAGTCACATGTTGAAGTGTCATTGGGTAAGACACTGAACCCCTCATTGCCTTTGATGTGTGCCATCAGTGTATGAATGTGATCTAAAACTCTGATTAGTCTCTTTAGAATTATTTATTCAATTAGCTTTGTTCAGATCTAGTAGAGTGCTGTAAATGAGGACACAGATTGTGTTGTAAAGAGATTTGAAATAAAAAAAGGCGTTCAATACAGGATCAACTGGACTTTATTTGTTGCAGAAAACGTTTCGACTTCTGTCCAGAAGTCTTTTTCAATTCTGAATGGAAGCTGTGAGAACGAGAAGTTTTATACAGGCTTACAAGTCACGCACCAACATATGAAATTGGAAACTGAAATAACACCACAAATTAACTAACATGCCCATTCTATTTAAATTGACAAAACGACACATCCCAGCTTAACAAAGGGGGGTTTGTAACACATACATGTAAATTGAAAGATCACACCTTAAACAGTAGGAGGTTCCCTTGAGGTCTCTGTTAGAAGACACAAAACTGTATGTAAATTGACAAACAACACCTCCCAAACAACAACAGAGGCTACTCAGAGAACTTTGTTAGTCTAATTTACAGACAAGGCATCCCTGCTCCCATCCGGTGTAAAACGTTTCGGAATCAAATCCAAAACTGAGTTATAGGTCTTAGACAGTTGAAATCTCAGACCTCCTCCTCTGTTAAGAGAAGGTTTTTCTCTCTTAACATACACAGCTTCCTTTACCCCCCTCTCAAACCATCTGTGTTCTCGGTCCAAAATTTGAACATTCTGGTCCTCAAAGGAGTGTCCCTTGTCCGTGAGGTGGAGGTGAACTGCAGAGTTTTGTCCAGAGGAGGTTGCTCTCCTATGTTGAGACATTCTTTTGTGGATAGGTTGTTTCGTTTCTCCGATGTAACGGTCTGAGCAGACTTCGCTGCACTGGACTGCATAAACCACCCCACTCTGTTTGTGTGTGGGGGTTCTGTCCTTCGGATGCACCAGCCTCTGTCTGAGAGTCCGGCTGGGTTTGAAGTGTACTGGGATGTTGTGTTTGTTAAAGCTACAGTATGTAAGATTGTAATGTAGTCTGTAACTTTTCAAACAATATATTTTTAACATATTTCTTCACTCAGTCACTATCTACTGACAAACTGATGTTAGACAAAGTAATCTCTGAAAAAAACTATAGTCCCCTTGCTTCTCTATCAGCATTTATAAAAACACTGAAAACACAGAGTGACCAGGACACTGACAGCCAATAAAAACAGAGATATTTTCATGCACGAGCTTCCCCCGCCCATCCCCCGCCTCTCCCAGCCGGCATCGCGCATCAGCGCACGTTCCCGTTCAAACAGTAGCTGTGTCAACATGGCGGAGGATAAACCCATAACTTTTTCGGGAACAAACGTTCCACTAAAACTTCCAATTCCTCGATTGGCGCAGGTTAGGAAACCCAACACAGTTAAACAGAAGAAGACCCATGAAGAAAAGAAAGAAACAAAAAAAAAAGCCGATCGAGCACGGAATCGAATAAACATCGGAGGTGCTTTTCAGAGGTGGCGAGAGCTTCGTGTGCTCAAAGGATTGCAAAGCGATGCAGAGTTAGCAACAATCCTGCTTGACAAGTAAGTGTCTTTGCTTGAATCATGTGATAGCGCAAATGCCATGATATTATCTACAACAGGCTAAAACCGTTTTCCGGCCTACAGCTGACGTGATGCTAATGGTAGCAGCTAACTCATTCAACCTCAGTATTGTTTCGATACGTACATTTAGTTATCCTAACTTATTGTATTGTGGATCAGCAAGCAGATATGATGAAAGTACTGTAACTGTGCTGTCTGTGTAAGAGAGGCATGATCACAACAACTAGCAATTAGCATATTGTCTGCAGATCATTTGGTGTTCAAAATCGAAAAGTCTGTTAGTTCTACTACACAATAAATGTTGTTGATGCATACATGTCAACCTCTTTGGACGTTTACCTGTATAAAGGGCCTCAAAAATCATTAATTTTTGGAATAAAATCTGTAAAACTGGCGGTGGGGTGGACGAGTTTGTCTGCTGCGGACATGAGCAGGATGAAAGGAGAGCGTAAAAAGTTCAAATTTTACTTCTAGCAGCAGAACAGGATGGAAGATGGCTGTTTGATGCTATTTTAAATCATCCTACATGCTTTGATATGTTAGATAAATTTGTCATTGTGTGATAAATGTGTTGAAAAGAATATCTGATTATTGTTTGAACTACATTATATGTTTTT
>JBBPBX010000207.1:0-16937 GCA_038048925.1 Garcialebias charrua | reverse complement strand
TGCCCTACTATCACAGCAACTGTATTCTGCGATTTTGATGAATACAAAATCGTAGAATTTCATGATTTCTGGCATCATGATTTCTGGCAAACCGATCAACAAATGAGTGACTCATTTGTTGATCGGTTTGCCAGAAATCATCAAATTATGTTTGTATTCTGCATCTGTCTGTTAGCAAAATATCTTATGAACAACTGAACAGATTTTGATTAAACTTTCAAGAAATAATCACTGAATGGCTCTCTACGACTGGTTGACTTTTAAAGTACATCCAATTCAATCAATGGTGTTGGTCTGTTAGCAAAATATCTCATGACCCTCTGGACAGATTTTGAAAAATCTTTCAAGAAATAATAAACGGATGTTTCTTTACTGCTGATTAACTTTTGGATATATTTGAATTGAAGATGGCTGCAGCAGGCAATTGAAATAAGCCAAACTCAAAAATGGTTATAATTCAGTTAATTTTACAGATATGGAGTTAAGTGATTGTTTGTTTAAAGTTATTTTATATATTCTTTTAAATAATGGGGTGATATAAGATTTTTTTCTTCTTTCTGCACTCTTTTCATTCAATGTTTTATTTTTGATGGTTTTATTTTGTCTCTTTTAAATGAATGAATAAATAAATAGCTTTACATCTGCTAAGTTCTTGGCATAAACCAACACAGACATGTTCCTGTTTTTAGTGTTTTACATGCTTTATATTGTAGCTGTATTATGATATGATGCGAAGCCACGGAGCTCCCAGGCGGAAGCTGAAACAGCTGCCGTAATCAGAGCGCCCAACCCGGCATGAAAAAGAAAAACACACCGCTGGCTGAAGCCCTGAGCTCGATGGAATGTCCGGCGTAAAACTAACTTGACCACGGTTTAATGTGACGCAGATGTGTTTATATAGCTCTGCAAACATTGAACGTTGTTGTCTTGCGGTGTTGAGTGTAAAATATTTCCACACAACGCACATGTTACGATGAAAAGTCGGCTAGCTGCTAGTGCTAGCTAAGATGCTACTCACCAGTGTTGTCCGATCTTGCGACAGAAACAAGCGTCTAGCTCCATGTAAACAATCAATAACCAATTGTGACCAGCTCCATGTAAACAATCCATAAACAAACGACCCGCTCTTTCAAAACGATGCCAAAACAAACCCAACAGAGTACTCAGTCAGCCCCTCACGCTTGTAGCTGCCTGCAAACTATGAACTGGATTTCCTGAATGTGAGGCGGGTCTTGTTACTCTGGGTTCATGAGACACGCCTCCGTTCAGGAAATCCATTCCATAGTTTGAAGCCAACGTGCATCATGGGTTGGATCGATACGTAAACAAGGCTGGTATCGGTATGTGCCATGAGCATTGGTTCCGCTTCTGCTCGGAGGGCGGGCCACAGGGCGGGCCAGGGTCCATCTTACACGGGCACGGGCCCTTGCGGGCCCGTGTGTAGAACCACCACAGTCGCTTCCTCCTCCGTTGACTCCATGACTGAAATGAGTCATGGATTCATTAATAATGAAATTATTAATGAATTTGTCACAAGCGAATTAAACTCGGGTCCAGCATGGCTGCGGGAAGTTCTGGAGATTTCTTGGTGTGCTGGTCTGATGTGTGGGCTGCAGGACCAGCGCTCCCTGTTTGAAGCTGAAGCTGCCAACTCTTGCCTTTTTTTTCTTCCTGACCTGTCAATCAATTCAGTAGGCATGTCAGCAAATGACCAATCAGCGACCTCAATAGTCCTTTAACCAGTTGACGTCATCACGCAAAGCACGCCTGAAACGAGCGTTCTGACTGGACGGCAAAATGCCGCACCGAATCGAAACCGGATGTTGGGGCTAGTAGGAAGGAGCCGAGGAGCTTCGTAATAGCGAGTTGTAATTTAGAAGCTTGGTTTCTTAAAATAGTGAACAACCACTGGTCAAAATACCTGAACATTGTGCCGCGGATACGAGAGGAGGTGATTGTGTGCGCTGATGGAAAATGGGGAAATCCTTCAGGCTTTTTGCGAATGTCCAGCAGGGTGAGTTAACTCTTCAACAAGCGTCAGAAATAAATGTTTTAAATTTCTCACGCCAATACTTCTGATATTTAGACTGATTTGGTTATTGTTACATGTTTAACATCTTCTGTTAGCTGCCATAGCCTAACTAGCGCCATGTCTTCATAAGAGCCGTCAGTATGTAAACAAAAACATGACATTTGAGTCAGCCACACAAATGTTTGTAGCGTCCTTATTTCTTATTTGATTTCTGTAAACTATGTCTTAAATTAAACCTGAGACAATTGGTGATGTTGTGATGTGAAAAATAATAACTATCCCAAGAGATACATTTATTAGCTTTCCTGGGAAAATTGAATTATGTTTGATAACGTATTTACTATTGCACTTTTGACACGCTGTTAATACAGCTTACACTTTATTAGACGTAAAATGTGTGAAAATCTTAAATGTATTACAAACAATATATTTTGCATGTGTATTCCATGACACATACAATATGGTTTTATATTGTGTTTGTGATTGTTTTTGCAGACAAGGAGGTGGCTGCAACCATGTTGGAAATACATTCAAAACCAACCTGCACCCAGTTACCTTATACATGGAAGGAACCAGCCCCAGAAACGAACTGCACCTGCTACTTGGATGAGCTGCAAGTTTTAAAGTGAGTTTAATCAGTGTTCCTGAAGAAATTTCATATTACGCTTATAACACAAAGACCCAGAAAGTTCACTTTCAGTTAAACTTCACCAACAACTGGAATAATACAGTATCACTTATTTTGTCTTATTCCAGTCAAAAAACTATTCAACATTGTACAATTGTAGTTTATTGTATTGTGTTAATTATTGTTGTTTTCTAGTGGCACTAGATAAGAAATAAATGCAATGACATATGTATGGTTTTAAATGTTTTCTACAATTGTAAGATCTGGAATAGTTTTTGGACATTTAAAAAAAAACACTTCTACAAACAGATTTGCTAATACAGTATGTGTTTCATATCAACCACATTTTTCATTTTGGTGTCATGACATCGGCGTCGAGGAGTTTTCCAGGAGAACGCTGAACAGCCTGCGTATTTGACCCACGACATCCTGATGACCGGAATGAGCCCATCACTGCTGGTCTTCATTTTCAGCGTGGAGCCATTGTTGACCTTTTGCAGGTTGTAGTAGTAAACATTAAAAACCACTAACGCTTATCTGTATTTTTCTTTAATTCCTTTATTTTGTCTACATTTTAAAGCTTCATGTTCTTTTCTTTTGAGGTATGCTATGCCCCTGCGGTTTTTGATCCAGACCTTCCAGCATATGAAGTATAGCTGACGACCTTGGCACCTGTCCAGTCTCCATCGACACCATCAGAGAAACCTGCCAGAAGTTCAAAACATCTTTAAATGTCTCACAAGCAGAATCAGATTTAATTGAGGCAGAAACACGCAAACAGTCATGCAGTGAAGAATGGTTCAAACAGAAAAAAATTATGCTGCTGTTTCTGCACGTCAAGATGATTACAACAGAAGCTTTTCTCATTTTGATATGATGTTTAAAGATACTGATTAAATACAGCTGAAGTTTGCACGTTATCAAGATGTTTCTACCAGATTTTTTGGGTAAGAAAATAATAATAATATAATGAATTCAATTTATAACGCGCTTTTCATTAGTGAAAATCTCAAAGCGCTACACACATTGAATGCTACACGCATTCATACACCGGTAGCGGCAGACTACCATGCAAGGTGCTTTCCAGTCCTACCGGGAGCAACTCGGGGTTAAGTGTCTTGCCCAAGGACACAACGACACATGGTGTGGGGAACCGGGATTCGAACCGCCAACCTTCCGATCGGGGGACGACTGCCATTACCTCTACGCCATTTTTAATTAAATTATTACATTCCATTGTTGCACACACACATTATTTATATAAGTCACAAACAGAAACAACACATACCAGAGGATGTGTTTGTATTTGTCATTTCACTTATTAAAGGTGTGCAGTGGAGAGCGTCCTGTGCTCCAGCATCAACGTGTGGCATGGAGGCTGCACAGTTGCAGAGAGGAAAGCTCTACAGAGAGTGGTGAAGGCTGCACAGAAGTCTGTGGGAGTCAGTCTCCCCACCATCACAGACATTTACACCTCCAGATGCAGAAAAAGAGCCACCTGCATCATGAAAGACCTCACTCACCCAGCACACTCACTCTTTGCACCACTCCCCTCGGGACGGAGGTTGAGGAGCATCAAATGTAGAACCACTAGACTGAGGAACAGCTTCTACCCTGAGGCTGTCAGACTCATGAATAAATAAATAATAAGAATAAACACTGCAAAATGTCACATCATGTTGATACTGATCTGTTTCTTGTTGCTGCGTTCATCTGTGACCATCTGCTCATAATGACTCATGTTCGTGCTGCTGTTTATAATGATGTTTTTCTACTACATTAGGGCTTAGTGTATTACTAGCTGATGTCTCTCTTAGTTAATCCTAGATGTTATTATTGTTTTTCTCTTGCATTTGTTGTTGGATGTAACTGGGACCCTGTGTACATAATCTCGTTTTCAACACATGTACTACATGCGGTGCAAATGACAATAAATTCTCTCTGACTCTGACTCTCTGACTCTAAAGGACAGCAGCATACAAGGACAGAAAGTAACCTGCTAATGTATTTTTTTTTTAATGATGCCTTCTCTGACAACTTGGAGACTTTAGACAGTTTAATGTTTATGGGGTTCTGTTAAGTCATCAAAATCCTAAAATGTGACTAAAACATCATTTGTATAACAGATTAACAAATTTAACTAAACAAAAGTTCCACTTTACTAAAAGTCAAATTAGAGCATAGTTGCTTTATATTTAAAGGTTAGTGTGTTCATTTCTAAATTTAATGTACTACAATCAGTGTCTGTTTTGGGATGTGTACACTATTTCAGTAATCAATTACTGTAATAAACATGGATTTGAATACAGTATATAAATTTGGTCAAATTAGGGAGGGAATGACTGAGCCAGCTGAGGAGTGCTGTGAGTTTTCATTGGATTAGTGTGATGTCCTTCAAAAACTTCACCCAATGTGATGTCACGGTCGACAGAATTTATTTAAAATATATATATTTGGATCATGACAGGCCTGACAGGTCCATAAATGCGTGTCAGGCAAGCGAATCTTTGTGCCTCGCTGGGCCAGTTACACGATGTCGGAAACACCTGTACTTACAAAGATATTTTTACTTTATTGCAATTAGTGCTTCAAAAAGCCACAACAATCCTTGTACAATACATACCTCTTCCTCAGTGTGCCCTGGATGCAGAAAGGTGGGCAGGTTCAGACTAGCTCCCCTTTTTCCACCTCTGACTTGACATCAACCCTTTGTCAGCAAGGAGTTGGTGGCCAGTTGCTGTAAAACAAAGAAAGTATTAATTCATATTTGACAATAAACAAAACGGTCTTGTGTATAGTTAAACTGTATGCTTATACACATTGATGATAGGATTGCTATTTTTTTCTGTGACAGCATGTCACCGATGCTTCCAGCAAAACTGCGAATAACTTACAGAAACAGAGAAATGGCTGAAATGTTTTCAAAGATGCAGTGCTGTCAGACCTCAAATAATGTTAATAAAACATGTTTGTCTTGTGGAAACTACCGTATTTTCCGGATTATTGGTCGCACCGGAATATAGGTCGCAATGTCCAATTATTGCCAAAACATTGGAAAAATCCATAAATAGGTTGCACCGGAATATAGGTCGCACCTACGTCACCGCCGATGTAACGCGTCATCCACTGCTGACGCGCCGCGTGACCGCTGAGTCAACCCGGCAATATGGACCGAGTGTTTAGCTCTGCTGCTAATGTCTGCCAGAAGCTAACACGAGACAAGTCCGCCTCTCAGAAAACACGAATAAAAAATTCGACTTTTATGTCAAATGTTTTTTCCAGGACATAGTTAAGTACATTAGAGCCTTATAATTACTCTGTAAGCAGAAATAAATATACTTCTTGGTTTCGAAGCAATTTATAACATAAAGAGAAGCTAACAGAAGCTAACACGAGACGAGTTCGCCTCTCAGAAAACACGATTAAAAAAATCAAATTTTAAGTCAAATATTTTCTATAGACCATCGTTACGTACATTAATGTCTTATAATTTAAACTCTGTAAGGAGAAAAAATATACACCAAGTGGTATAGACGTTATTCATCAGCAAACTGAAGTAAACTGAAATAAAAAATGAAAAAACACGGGAAGTCCGCCTCTCAGAATACGAATAAAAAAATTGAATTTTATGTCAAATGTTTTCTATAGACCATCGTTACGTACATTAATGTCTTATAATTTAAACTCTGTAAGCAGAAAAAAATACACCGAGTGGTTTAGAAGTTATTTAGAAGAACACCGATAAAAAACTAATAATAATAATAATTTGTCATCTGTCTATGTTTCCCATACTTGACAGACGAAATTAGCTCACGGGAAGTCCGTCACTCAGAACACCGAATAAAAAATCGAATTTTAAGTCAAATATTTTCTATAGACCATCGTTACGTACATTAATGTCTTATAATTTAAACTCTGTAAGCAGAAAAAATATACACCGAGTGGTTTTGAAGCTATTTCTAATAAGGCTGCACGATTAATTGCATTTGCGATTATTTCGCGATATGTTAAAACGCGATTCACTAATCGCACGGGCTGCGATTTGACTGGTCACGCTTCTCTGCATCACACCGGTCTGGCCGCGCGCAGCTCTGAGCGAAGCAAAACAGAGAGAGAGCAGGGAGGAGCAGACTGTGCGCTACAACACAGTTGCTTTAGGCTCGACAGAAGTCATAAAAGTTATAAATTCAGGTAAGTTAGCTCATTTAAACGTGTATCTGAGAGCGCGAGCTGGTCACGTGACTTGATAGTGAGCCGGTTTGGCCGCGCGCAGCTCTGAGGAGCAAAACAGAGCAGGAGGGATGGAGGAGACCGTGCGCTCCAATACTCTTGCTTCAGGCTCGACAGAAGTCATAAAAGTTATAAATTCAGGTAAGTTAGCTCATTTAAACGTGTATCTGAGAGCGCGAGCTGGTCACGTGACTTGGTAGTGAGCCGGTTTGGCCGCGCGCAGCTCTGAGGAGCAAAACAGAGCAGGAGGGATGGAGGAGACTGTGCGCTCCAACACTGTTGCTTCAGTTGTGTCGTTAGTGATATGAATTAATACAGAACCAGTAAAAATAATCGCATTTTAAATCGCAATCGCAATTTATAGTAAAAAAATCGCAATTAGATTATTTTCCAAAATCGTTCAGCCCTAATTTCTAACATACCGGTAAACAGAACAACAGCCACAAGCTAACAAAAAGCTAAGCTAAAAGATCGTTTTTTTAAATTTATTTTAATCTCAAACATCTAATAAAGCTACCAGTACTCACTTGTAAACGTCCACACTGTGATTCCATTCTGTAAGTTTCAGAAAAATCCGCTGAGTAGTTCTTGACTTATCTTGCAAAAAAACCAGCTAAGAAACACAGAGCTAACAGCTACATTTAGGTCAGCACGCCCACAGAGTGTCCGAGCACAGGAGCTTATTTTGGGACACATGAGCTGGAAACCATAGATATTAAACACTAGCAGTGGTGGAGAAAGTACTCAAACACTGTACTTAAGTAAAAGTACAAATAAACAGTCAAAAATGTACTCTAGTAAAAGTAAAAGTACCATCTTAATATTTTTACTTAAGTAAAAGTGAAAAGTACTTGCTTTTAAAAATACTTAAAGTATTAAAAGTAAAAGTATTTGCTGAATGTATCACCTAATAAAATGGTCTACAATAAAGTGTCACTACCGTATGTATGTTTTCTGTAATACATTGATAGTGTTCCATTTTAATGAACAATGCTGCAGATATTACATGTTTTATTGTGTTTACTCTTTGACACAGTTCACACTTGGACTTGTGACTCTGTGCATCAGAATTTCAGGGATGACCTAGAGTTAAATGGCATTAAGCAAAATAAGAAAGAGGAATGATTATACCTTTGAAAGTTTTTATTTAACACAAACAAAACCAGTGTCATTTTCACTGCAGTAAACGCGTTTAAGTCTGCCTGAAAAAAGGGGCATTAGACAACTGACAAAGAAATAGACAACGATCATTTCAACTCGTTTGTCATCAACGCTAGTTAACAAAAAAAGTCTAGTTAACCTTGTAATGAGCCAAAAGTGAACAATATTTTAACTTCTTGACATAACTTTCAAAACTTGGACCCAAGTGTCGAGCCATTTGGAGACATCTCGTCTCCTGTCCTAACATCCCATGAACACATTTTAACATTGTGGCAAGAATTTCTTGTTTAAGTTTAGCAGAAGTTGATTTTCAAAGTTTTTGGAGTCCAGTCTGGCTCTTTAGGGAGAGAAAATATGTCCCGCTGTACTGAAAAGTGTCTCACATGCTGCTGAGGCAGGCAAGGGTGTGTTTAAAGATCCACTGACATGATTTTTCTACTATTCATCAAATTGCTCAAAATATATATATATTTTATCATTTAAATAGGTTAGTTTTTGCAAACAAAATGATAAATCACTTTAATTTTGCTTTAAAAGTTATTTTGAACTTCAAGCCGTGTTTAATCATGGGAAATCCGTTTACACCCGAACGCACCATCTGTGACGTAGTGTCCAGAGTGGACCTTTAACTTCAAAGACAAATAGCATAGTGCAGGGACTGACTTGAGAACATCCATGGTAGTGACTGTGCTGGCCAAGTATCCATCTAGCTGTCTGGCCCTCTCTGGAATGTTGTCCTTCATGACACTAAAGTAGTCCTCCTCCTCTGATGAGCTTGAGTTGTTACCAGGGAGCTGCACTGACTCCTGATCCAAGTGGGTCTTGATGTAGTTCAGGCCTACACACAACAATCATCATTATTACCAAACAGAGGAGACATAATTCATCTAATTACCTAAATGAGACACATGATTTAATCGACACCACTGTACTTTCAAAACAACAAAGTATGTGTCTCAATAACCAGAAATGACCATAAAGAGAAGAAACTAATTTTGCTCCTCAGTGGAATAAGAAAAACAGATGGGGATGTGGAGACAGCTAATAATTTCATTAGATAATACACTGCTGTACACTGTGCAATGCATTCAGTTTTTGCTTTAAAACATTTTATGATGATCAGGAGCTGTTCTTTGCATTAGAAAACACTACAGCATTTATAATTTATAAAAAGATGGCAATGTGAGGAACAGTTTAAATGATTTACCCAGTTTCAGCTTGTGTTCATCGCTTGTCCAGGAAGTACGAAACTTTGGAAGAAGAATTGCTGCAGCAACAAGTTCAGGGTCAGCAAGCATAGGTCCAAAGCGCTGCTGGATTCCTCCTTGCAGGGCATCGATCAGTGGCTGGCAGAACTTAGAGGAGAGTCGTAGGCGGTCGAGCTTCACAGTCAGGAGGGTTATGGTGGGATATGGATGTCTGCTTCTGCCTGCATTATGTTGAGGGCCTTGGCAACCGGGCTCATGGTCCCAACATATTCGGTCAGGAAAGCACATTCGGCAGGATTTAACCTGTTACATAAACAATTACCGGTATATTGTTTAATTTATTAATATAATTTATGTTAGTATGAAATATTTCATATAATATACTACTATCAACATGCTATTTACAATTCACCAGCAAATGAGCCTGATCACAATCATTTGCATTAACCTACAAATTAAAAGTTATATTGTGGCCAGAGTATTTCTGTAGTTTGATTTTATAATTGAAGAGTTTGTGTAGGTTAAATTTTCATGGATTTTCAACAGCATTAGTATCAACAACAGTCACATCTGGATAACAGAAAAAATAATAAAAGCATTTCTTCATATAAGTTCTGCTGCTGCAGAGGAACCAAAGAGCTGCATGTGGCTCCAGAGTCACAGGTTGCAGACCCCTGAACTAAACTGTCTTCTCACACAGCCATTTCAGATGTCCACTTTAAGTGGAGCAAAAACCTGCAGCCACAGCAACCTTTTCACAGATAAGTTTGAGACCACTGCTTTAAAGTAACACGGTGTTAATCCTGTCATTCTATAATATATCACCTTATGAATAAGCATGGGGCCACACAAGCAACAAACACCCAAACACTGCAGCTCATGTTATTTAGCAGCCAAGCACAGCGTTAGCAACATGCATGTTGCCAGTTCATGCAAGATTATAATAATTTAGTTGTTTACTTGTGAGCAAGGTACAGTTGAACAAGAAGCTGGCTAAGGTTACATAAGACTCCACTAACCTAAATTAATTTAAGGTAGCGTTTAGCAACTTCACTTACCTCGACGTGTTTTTTCAGATTTGACTGCGAATTTTTGAAAGACAGGAGTTCATGGGGGGAGGCAAAGTTGACATCGGAATCTCCACGAGTTGTTTTTAGAACCGGTTAACTCAAATAAGTTTTTTAAATAAGGCCATGGGTGGTGCGTACCTTCTTGCTGGCTCTCCATGGTGGAATCCATTTTGGGTGTGTTGTTAGGTAGAGGTGCGGGAGCACGCAGGTTGTCTACGTCACTGGCACAGCTCTTGCTGAAGGCGGGTCTAATGTTACCTGCCTGCTTTGCATTGGTTACTTTCTACGTCCGTAACTTTCAAACTAACGAACAAAAAAAAAAAAAAAGCCGCAATGCGACTTCAATGTAACGTGTAACGCAACGCATTTTAGAAATGTAGTGCAGTAGAAAGTACAGATACTTAATGCAAAATGTAGTGAAGTAAAAGTAGAAAGTACCCCTGTTTAATTTTACTTAAGTAAAGTACAGATACATGAAAAATGTACTTAAGTACAGTAACGAAGTACTTGTACTTCGTTACTTCCCACCACTGAACACTAGATACCCCCATGGAATGCTCTCGCCTATTGGAGCCGACGAGATTTCAGGCGGCCATCTTGGGGGTGGCCACCGCTCCACTCAGCCTTTATTTGACAGGCACAATAAAGTATCAGCGCATTTAATCAATCATAACACGCTGAATAGTAATCCTGTTGTCACATATTTAAATTTTAGGCATACAGCAAATAAAACTGCATGTATAGAAACGTATAGTTTAGCATATTTAAATAATTTTGGTGGAATACAATACAGTATTTTCTGGTGTATAGGTCGCACCTGTGTATAGGTCGCATTGTCCAATTATCACCAATAGATTGGAAAAATCCCTAGATAGGTCGCACCTACGTTTAGCTCTGCTGCAAATGTCTGCCACAGGAGCGCACAGCAAGGCTTTTAAGAAGATTAACACTTAAAAACAATTATTTGTTTGATAAAAATTATAGCAAATATATGTCTGAGCTGAACTTTTCCTTAATAAATGAACGTAATTGTGAAATGAGCTGGATTTAAAAATTTGTTTCACCGAAAGTGATAACAAGCCATATATAGGTCGCACCTGAGTATAGGTCGCAGGCCTTGAAAAAAAACATAAAAAGGTGCGACCTATACACCGGAAAATACGGTACTTATGGATGACATGTTTAGCAAGACACAACCAAAGAAGATGCAATTTATTCACACACACATTATGTATACATATTCAGATACTGTAATTATATATATATATATATATATATATATATATATATATATATATATATATATATATATATATATATATATTCAGATAAGCATATATGTAACTATATATATTACTACTGTATATATATAACTAGAACACTACAGTCACCCATCAAAATACATTACGTTATCAGTTGAAATTATTGAAGTCTTATGATTTAGTTAATTATAATATTTTGCAGGTTATGTATAATGCTCATAAAAATGTATTACCTTTGAACATCCAATCACATTTTGTTAAGAGGGAACGTAGTTACAATCTGAAGGGATTAATGTTTTTTAAAACCTAAAATTCAAATAAATTTAAAGGACAGATGTACTTCAGTCCAAGGAATACGATTATGGAATACTATGAATAGTGATTGTAAAAACGCTGGCTCTATTAATTTGTTTAAAATAATGATAAAAAATTGTTAAAGAAATATGAAATTCTATAATTTGTATTTATAAGAGCTGCTGTTTAGGAGCTGAAGTTTTTTGTTTTGTTATTATTTGAAACTATTATTATTGGAGGAGACCCAGAGGAAGACCCAGGACGCGCTTGAGGGACTATGTTTCTCGGCTGGCCTGGGAACGCCTTGGGATTCCCCCAGAGGAGCTGCTCCAAGTGGCCGGGGAGAGGGAAGTCTGGGCCTCCCTACTTAGGCTGCTACCCCCGCGACCCGACCTCGGATAAGCGGAAGAAGATGGATGGATGGATGGACTATTATTATTATAGTTATTTATTTTTTTAATGGGGCAGATATAAGATTTTTTCTCCTTTCTGCTTCCTTTCATTTTATTTGATATGTATTTTTTGTAAGTGAATTTGTTTGTTTTGAAATTAAATTACTATTGTCAAAAGATTATATGTACAATAAAAATAAAATGCAAATACAATGAAATGAAAAGCAGCTGAGAGAAGAGAAAAATCTGCCCCTTTAATAAGTAATTTATGTTAACATTTATATTATATGAGTTATAATGAATGAATACACCCTCCCCCAGGACCACAAAGAATATAAAAAATTTACATAGCCTCTCATTTTTTATTAGTTTTTAGGCTATTTGGAGCCAACAAAGATTTTCAACAACACACATACACGTTATATACACTATATACATTTTTTCCTAGTAAGGCACTAAAAGCCTTTAAAATGAATGGTTTTGCACATTTTTTTTCTTGTGTTGCCACTCTGTAATTGTGTCGTTTTCAGTTTGGCAATGTGGTGCAGTCTTAATTTATGGAACACAGAAACGACAAGGGACATCAACACATAGTGATGATTGTCTATTCCACACTGTGTTTCCTGAATGTGCTCACCCAGACAGAACACATCCTCAGCACCAACATCAGCCCGTACAAACTGATCAATATAGGACAAACTGACAGCTTGCCTGGACACAGACTGGCGGATGAAACGTTCAGCTGACCTGACTACCCTCAAAGTCCCTGCAGATGGTATCATTAGACCCCCTTTGTTTCTTAGTTTAAGTAAGTGGTAGCTCTGGTCAAAAGATGTAGGTACAGCATCAGATACCAAGCTACCACGGCATACGTCACACACAAGCTTCTTTAAGATTTTCCGGACCACAAACCCCGAGATGTAGACAATTGCATTGTCAACAAGACCACCGAAGCGTGTTGGCAGATAAGTGTGGTCACGCACAATTGCACAAGTATTTGCAAATGGCGATGGCAGCTCTTCGGTTACTTCTGCTGTGGGAGAAGATGACAGTTCGAGAGCAGACAGAAACACAGTTGCATCCTGTACTGCCACATTTCCTGATCCACTTGGAGACACCCCACACCGCACCATCAGATGACGAAAAATGGCTTCAAACTGCCCAGCTGAAGGGTTATTGTTCCAGCCCCCTGAGAAAACATAAATAAACAGACTCAACACAGTCAGATTTCACCGAGTTAGAATTAATTTTATCCTAAAGAAGAAAAACTAATGATGTAATTACAACACTGTAAACAATGTGACATACATGCATGCATACAAACAAACCAAAGTGAAAAAAAGAAAGAAATGACCACCTGATGCCCTGATGGAATTGAAGAGTAGTTCCAAGTGATCTTGGCTAAAGCGATAGGTGCAGATGTACTGCTGTTGCTGAAGCTGTTCAGGAATCATCAACATCAGCGTGTCAATGTTGATGATGAATCCCACCACAGATAGGTACCTTCACAAGAAATTGTTTTGTCAGTGTTATCATGACAAAAATAACTTCAAGAAACCACTAAATGATTTTCACACTTAGAAATGTGAAAGCAACAAGTAACAATGGTGAAACAAAATAAAAAAAACTGAAAATTGTTGTACATACCTTAATAATGCCTGAAAAATGGAAAGCACTGAAGTACAACAGAAACAAAACTGAAAACTTGAAGAAGAAAAAAAACCCAGCAGAACCAGAGAAAAATGCATCGTATGAACTTATGATGCGGAACAATAAAACAATAGATCTGGGTGATTAAAATAAGATTAGAAGTCGGTTGGCTGGAGGTAAAAGATCTTCTGTAGAGCACTGACCTCCAGCAAAGAGCAGTAATTTGAAAGCTCAAATTGTCATCTTAATATTCTCTCAATATCATTAAAGGTATTCAGTTAAAATTCAAACTTGAAAGTTCAGTGAGATGAGCCACATTTATGGTGTGTAACTAATTTCATTTAAATCACACAGCCTAGAACATGACATCATTTCATTTGAACTTGATGTCAAAAACATGCTTAAAAAAATTCTAAAACCTCTTTGACCGATGAAGGGCAACACCATTTGCCATCACCAAACTCATCAGGTAGTCCCTGCCTTGCAACAAGAATTGCACTGTTTCTGCCCAGTTCAATAAACCCAAGGGAGCTTTGAACCCTTTGGCATGAGGGTTGCGGCTGTTCAAGATGTCGAAGAGCCTGTCAATTATCTATCCACAGTATTCCTGAGGGCGTCACTGTAGAAGCGAATGTGCATTGTACTTCCTGTCCGACACCGGAAGTGCCTGTATTCCATAGGCGGAGTATGGATCGCGGGTGTTTTTGAAAGTTATTTTCATTCATTTTATCGGAGCAAACACAGCTTTTGTTTAAACGGAACGTTTACTGAAATGTCCTACCGGGGTTCAGGTACCTGCTGTGCTGTTCGCGGCTGCACCAACAACCGGACCAAGCTAAATCTTTGGCTAAAACAACAGTGTTTTCAACACGGACCCAAAACAAAGAAAGAGTGTTCCTGCATCCTTCTCTATGGCTGTGTCTGCGCGATCAGGTAACATCTGTAATTTCTTTTTATTCAGGGAGGGTTTATTAATGAGAGTTTTGGATGATTTACTGTCTTAAAATGATATATGTCAGGCGCGACCGGTATTTTTAGCCGAGATAGCTGCTAATAAACCTTAGCCGAGAGGCCGGAGCAAACGCGTTCGCTATTTATGTATTTTTAAATTATGTCTGCGCGATCAGGTAACATCTTTTTATTCGGGGAGGGTTTATTAATGAGAGTTTTGGAAGATTTACTGTCTTAAAACGATAGATCTCAGACGCGACCGGTATTTTTAGCCGAGATAGCTGCTAACAAACCTTAGCCGAGAGGCCGGAGCAAACGCGTTCGCTATTTATGTATTTTTAAATTATGTCTGCGCGATCAGGTAACATCTGTAATTTCTTTTTATTTGTCCCTCCTCTTTTAACAAAACGAGTGGTGTTCCCACATTTTTAATGAACTAAAACAACAAAGTTTGGACTGTCTTCAATTGTATTACTCGCATGTAAACAAACGGTGTTTCCGGTCAACCGGAAGTCGTGTGCACATTTCGCGCAAAGCGTCATGGGGCGTAGGAATACTGTGGATAAGCAAGTAGTCTGCATTAATAAAATTTTGGTGCCTATGGTTATAAAAAGCAGAAACTGTTCTAATTTTTATGTTACTAAACGTCTTAATGTTGTTAATAATGCTAGTTTTATTACCTCAATAAACTCAGCAGTTGCATCACAGTGTTGAAACTGTGGATACTCGAGGTCCCTCAGAGTATGTAGGGCTGCTGCTACCGAGCGACTCAGGGTCTGTGCAGCCAGCGACACCTTCATCTTCTGTGAATCAAAATTCACATGCTTGTCGGTTACCTTTGGGTTAAACAAAAAGATTTATGAACTTGTGAATGCACTAAAATAAATATTACATGAAGTTTTAAAAATCTCAATACCCCAAATGAGGTATTGCATCTGAACACTTCAAGCCATGCTTACCTTGTTGGCCAGGTGCAATCCATCTTTTGTCTGGACATCATTCAGATGAAGAATGTACTTCCAGTGGATCTGTCCAGTTTGGCTTGTAATAGGACTGTATGCTTGTAGCATATTTCGTGCCAATTTAAGCATGTGACAAGCATCCATCATCACAATGTAGTGATACACCTAATCTCTGATATTGTAGGCTTGACCTTCAAGTACACCTCTCTGCATCTCTTTGAAACTCTCAGTGTTACACCTTCTTGAAGCCCTCAAGGAGACGAGTGGACACTATTTTGGTTAACAATTATTATGAATTAATGGACACTAATTAATCAGATTGAACTTTCTCTTTAATGTGTGCTAATTCAGAATTGATCTACAGTATATTTTGTCATTTTAATGATGATCTGTTACTTGCATGAGTTTGACCTTTCTGGTTTTATTTCTGCAGAGCAAGCAGGTTCTGATTCTGGGACGTAAAGGCTGTGCAGCTTCCTTCTCTGTTTTGTCTATGAAAGTTAGACATAATATTCTCTGTGCTCACAAGCAGGCCATCTGGCTGTTTATGTAAACAGTTTTCCTGTTGTCCGTCAAGAGACTTTCTGCCTATGGAATTAAACTTCCATCTTTTATTTTGTTAAAACCAGCCAGTAGTCATTAAGGAGGTGGGGAAGACCCCGCCTCCCATATAAAGGTCATTTCCTGCATTTTTCTTTAGTGCTTTTTGGAGAGAACTAGCTCACAACCTGCTTCTCCTCTGGGAAAGCTGGAGACGCTCCGGTCAGTGTGTCAAATAGTCACGGCAAAGCCTTGCTGTGCCTCCAAACACTCATTTCTGAAAGATTTTGTTTTCTGAAGTTTATTTTGAAAATCCGTCAGTGCGATTGGGGCCTGTTCCTGCCGGTGAAAGCGTGCTCCCGGCTCGTCTGATCCAGCCATACACGCACAAAGTCGACTGGACGTGAGCGGGACCACCTCAGTCCGTTAGTGTCCACAAACTTCTCAGCCCTCATCTCCAGGGGACGTATCGTCACCAGGTAAAGAGGCTTGTTTGTATGCTGCACGTGTCGGAAGTACAGCTGGACCTGTTTGGGGAAGGTTGCCACCATGGTTCA
>JBBPBX010000206.1:80863-147110 GCA_038048925.1 Garcialebias charrua | reverse complement strand
TTCTCTTTCATTTGTTGTTGGATGTAACTGGGACCTCGTGTACATAATCTCGTTTTCATCTCATGTACCACATGCGGTGCAAATGACAATAAAGACTCTCTGACTCTCTGACTCTCTCTGACTCTGATCTTAGCTGCAAGTGTAGTGGACCTACCCAGGGTCAAAATAAGGTTTTTGAACTGTCCAGTGATGACCTTTACTGACCTCTCAGTAAAGCAAGACATTTACTACAAAATCATTCCATTAGTTGTAATCTTAGAACATAGTCACCAAAAGAGACTATTTCTATCTTTGATTTCATTCTAATGTGACCAAAAGAATAACTTTTATCATTTTCATAATGTGTGCTTTTAAGCTGTGTTATTCTGTAAGAGTTAAGCGGTGTTCACTGCTGTGTTAAAAGTGAAGTCTCGGGTCACAGAGACCGGACGGTTTTGTTTAGAAAGTCAGAAGACAGTTAATCTGTTGTTTTTCATGAAAAGGGCTCCAGCTTGCTGTCTTTTCCTAAACAATTTCCCTCTGCTGCTGGCTGTAACCTTGGGTCGCGATTACACAAGTGAACTGCTCGACTGGTCCACGGACCAATGAAAAAGACACAAGTCTCATCTCTCATCGCATGATCTTTTTAAGTTCTAAGTTTTGCTAAACACTTCAGAGTTTGCTGGGAGCTTCAAAAGAGATGTGAACCTTCCCAAAGGGCTGGGGTACGCTTGGTCAAGAGCTAACGACCTTCGTCATCCAGCTGGGACTGATAACTTGCTGTTATGAGTCCACTTCGAATGAGCGTAAGCTCAAACTTTGTTATTCCTTCCTGGAATAAATTATCTTGAGCCAAAAAACCACGATTGCCACGGCTTCTGCCGACGAAAGCGAGTATCACCGACACCGACAAGGTAAACACGTCTGGAGTCCAGCTTGGACTTGCGGGACCGACGACTCGTCAGTCCAAAGCTGATCACAGCTCTTTGCCAGAACCAAGGCGGACGTCTTAAGGTAAAGGAGCAGCTGTTTGCTTGCTGGAGGTGTGATGATATCTTAGCTGGACGCGTACGGAAGAGTGTCATCTGGTTTCATAAATGCAAGATAAACTTCCTCTCTTAACCTCCCAATTCTTCTTAAATCTCTCCTCCTATCTTTTTCCCTCAATTCTAAGCTGGAAACTATCTTAAGTTAAAGAGCCCACAGACTAAAATATGTTTAACATCCAGTATTGAAGTCTGTTGTGTTGAATTTAAGTGTGCTGACGTTTTAAATTACAAGAAAGTGAAATCATATCAATCAAGTGTAATGGTGTTGATTTTAGTTGATTTATTTTAAATAAATGGTAGTGTCGCCTGGCATACCAAACTAAGTCAATGTCCATTGTCACTCTATAGCTCTGTTTATTTATCCATCATAAAGATCACAGAAATATTGGGTAAACTGAAAAAGAAAAGAATCCGTGAAATTACTATTCAATCTGAATAAGTAAATTAATTAAGGATAAAGAGGTCAGTATTAATATTGACCTCCTCATAATTCTTACATCTGGTGGCCCGTACGGGCTGGAGTGTTCAAGACAGGCAGACTCTGCATGTTTTATCATTTGAAGCTGAGAGATTGTTATTGTTCAACTCCTTAACACGCTGTTGGAAGCTACAGGTGAAGTTTTGTCAGCCCGTGGTCTGTGGGGGGGTTCTGGTTCCGTTCGGCCCAGTTCACGCACAGACTCCGGTACAAAGCTTTGTTGACCGCCGAGTCAAACTGCCTGAAAAGCTGTTAACATCTGCGAGATTGCTGTGTGTGGTATTTTACATATTAGAGCAGGTCGAAAAAGCATATTACTGTTAGAACGTTTGTCGGCTGGGTTCTGTCAGACCCGTTTCCTGCTCCATTAAAAGTGGACCGGAACCGACCTTAAGTGGCTCCGAGCGAGTCCGTGTTTGTTCTGCAGCTGCAGTGCTGGGTTACTAAACGTAGCTAAGTCGTGCCTGTTTTAATTGTGATTGCCACGTTTCAGAATTTTGGGAAGTTAATTTAAAGCGTTGCATGCAAAGCTAACGTTACATAGACGTGTCCTACACGTTGTTTATGAGCTGTGATTGGATGAACGAGAGCTGTGAGCTGTCAATCACTCTTTGCGAGCGCTGATTCGCTGTAGTGGGAACGCACGCCGTTGCGACCAACCCACTTTGTCGTCATTTCCGGCACTGCCGTGGTCGAAGGTAAGAACTTCATTCACCATGAACGCTTGGGAATGAACTACAAACGCTGTGATTGATTGGTTGACGTCACGTATCTGTTTAGCGAGCTCCGCCTCGCTCAACGGAAGCTGGTGACGCGCTGCGTCGACCCGCCTACTTGTGTCGTCATTTCCAGGTGCACTTCGGGCAACAAGCAGTTCACACTCAAACGGAGATTTCACTGAGAGTTTAAAAACTCATTTAAAGCCATCTAAACTGTCTAACAACATAGATTTGTCTCTGACAAGAACGTGGTTCGAGCGTTTATCACTGATACACTAGAAACTAACTCTGAAAAGGTTGTTTTTAGTTTAAATACTGAATAAACAAAATCAGTCTCCTCGTGATATCATTAAGTCTCGAAGCTGCCCCCTGTTGGTTAAAAGACGTTGACAGATGAGTTTTCTCAAAAACATCATAAAAAAGTCAGCATTTTTATGGTGAATTACCAGCTTTTAATTTTGTTCTGTACACAAACAATAGCTCCTGTTTATTTTAAATAAAATATTTAGAATAACAGAGGTACAGACAAACATTTTTGCTTATTTTAAATACAAAAGAATTTAAAATAACAAACAAAAGTACAGTTTTCACTCCAGATAACTGAAAAATTTTCCTTTCTCTTCCTTTTCTCTGACACATCACCTTCCACAGTTATCCTGTGCACATTTAAACTTTCCTGTTTATTTCAAATAGTGAAAAGTTTAGAATAACGAATACAGAGCATCTTTTATTTTGATTTTCACTGAAATTCCAGATAAAAGATGGCAGGCGCAGAGGGTGAGACCCCTAACACCACTGATACGGGGCAGCCTGTGCCAACTGAAGGCCACGACCCGACCAAAGCAGATTGGATCGAACATGCCTTATTTTCACTCACAGGGTCCATCACAAACTATCATGAAGAGACACAGTTGATGGAGGAAGCAGATGTGGACAGAGCATTAAAAACTGTAACAGCTGGAACCACAACGGCTGAAAAGAAAGCAGACAGAGATAAACGTTTGGCTAAATTGAGCCTTCTGTTAAAGGCCAAGCTAGACTTTGAAACTGCTGTACGCCGGGCTGTCTCTACATCATGTTTAACAGCACAAATGGAGGTTGCCACTTTACAGCAGGAGGTAAAGAGTTTAACACAGTCGAGTATGGGCAGCGCTGAACAAGCGCGTAGTCTCTACGAAGAATGCACAGTGTTAAAAAGGGATTTTGACCAATCACAAGGTGAGTTGGAAAAATGTGTGGTGGAGAGGGATAAGTATTACCATCAATACAAGTCGCTTCAGGCGGATTGTGAGGAGGCACGGGACGCGCTGGACAAATGCACGGACACCCTGGAATCATTATCACTACGGTACACAAGGCTGCAAGATGATTATAGAAAATCACAAGAACAGCACATGATGTTACAACGTGAAAATGATGGGTTAAGAGTCCAACTGAACAGTTGTAGAATAGAGCGTGCATCAGCAATGAACAAACTCTTTGAAGAAGAGAGAAAATGTTTGGATCTCATGAGTAAACACCTTGAGAATCCACCGCCTCCGCCGCCCCCTCCCATACCTGATGACCCACTCCCTCCTCCACCGCCCCCGCCCATGCCCGATGCACTACTCCCTCCGCCACCACCTCCACCTCAACAGACATTTGCTGGGACAACCCAATGGCAGGTACCTACGTACCCCATGTCTACAGGTGTACCTGGTGCGCAGACGGGTGGGTATATCACTATTAATGGCTCTCAATTCGCTGTCCCAATAGAACGACTCCATAAAATTTCCCAGTTCGTTCAACGTTTTGAGCCAGGGCAATATGGTTCAACTGAAACCGATACCTATCTGAAAGACATTGAGTTTAAACTGGCATGCTATCCGAACGCTACGGTTGACGATAAAATCAGTTTGATCAAACTCACCACAAACAGGAAAGTGCAGCACTTCATTGCGCGTCAACCAGTCGCAATTTTGAAGGATTACAAACTTTTCTGCGAAACTCTACTGCAAGAATATGCTCCTCGCATGGGAGACGTTGGCTACCAAGCCGCATTGAAAATCACTCAGGGGCAGAATGAACATCCAATCCCATATTATGACAGACTTTTCGAAGCCTTTTTTGGTGATCGGAATGAGCCAGGGATGGAGGATGAACGTGATTTTAAGTTTCTTTTTATGAACAATCTATATTCAGAGATTGGTTCAACGGCCAACCTCATGGCCGACTACAGAGAAAAAACCATGCGTGAATTAAAGGAGTGCGCTATACGTGTTTTTGAAACATACAAGCGACACAAGAAACCAGTAGAGGTGTATCCAGGTGAAAAGGTCAAATACCAAACGCTAGACCTTGAAGGAGCAAGAGCGCCAGCTCACTCTTTTAAGGAAGGCGAGATTAAACAAAATTTCCAACCTGACAGACCGCAAAATGAAGGTGTCCGCTGGAACAAAGACCAAAAGGGGTCCAGAGACCCTAAGTGGTACAGGCCGCATCAAGAGGAAGAACCCCATCATCAAAAAAGGGGGGCGTTCCAAAAGAAAAAGAAATATGGGTCCCAAGGTGACTCATATGAAAGAGGGTGGTCCCAGAGGGGACCCCCGAGCAATGCGCCAGCTCCTGCACCTCAAACTGAACAGTCTGGGGCGAGGAAAAACCCACAGAAGTTCCAGAAAAAAGGCCCTAAACCTCTGTCCTCAGAAGAGATGGAGAACATACGTCGGTTGTTAGAAAGTTTGAAAAAAACAAACAAGGAAAACAAACCTGGAGTAATGTGTAGCACTATCATTGATAGTGACTCAGAACACACAAATAACAGCAATGCCACAATTGCTGACAGTCACCAAGATACTGATGGTCAGGATGCTGACAATCAGGGTACAGACAGTCAACAAGACGTTGATTGTAACCATGACATCATTGTTACAGAGTCCGAGAGCCCCTCATCAGAAAAAGGGGGGGAAAGCTCACTCACCAAAGACAATGACTCGTCACAGACCGATCACTCAGACCCATGTGTGACTGCACTACCAGTACAGGTGAATGAAAATCACACAGACAATGGTAGACGTAACAAACGTCGGAAAAAACCTGATAGGTTCCTGTGTAACATTATCAGGAAGGGGCCCGCTAAGAAGGCTTACCTGTCAATCACTTTAGAAGGGGTCCTCACAGAAGAGGCCCTCCTGGATGGTGGGGCTGACATAACCATTATGTCTCCCACACTGTTGAAGGAGCTACGGATAGCCGCTAGCGGTGTTGACAGGGAAATACCCCTCAAAGAATGTGCTGTAGTATTGCAGGGACTCTCAGAGACGAGAACAACCCTAACAGCTATAGCTATGGTTCATATGCAGATTGGTGAAATGACGCTATACCACCCGGTACACGTGTCCGCCGTTGACTCATTCCCATTTTTGGTCGGCCAAGACTTTATAAACCGCTTCGACGCGATTATAGATTATGGCGATCAGACAATGTGGACCAGAGTGAGCCAACCACTGCCGATCGATATGCCTACACAAGGTGACACTGACTGTCTAACAGCAGGTACCGCGGAAGGCACGAAGGGATCCTCCAACGAGAGCACAATCCCGGTAAGTGAACCTTCAGCAACAGGTGAGGCAGAAAAGGCCCAACAAGAGAGCCTCCTCTGCGAGCTGAAACAGTCAACACTCACTGAACACTACCTACCACAGGTAGTCAAAGGTGTTGAGATCCAAGGATCCCACACCGATGATGCTGTTCTGTCTCCTTGGACGGAGAAATCAGCGATCAGCCAAGCTTTCTATGGAACCTTGGTTAAAAAACAGTTGGGTCTAGAAATGAACAAAAAGGCTTTCCGCTTTTCGTTAGACCCCAACGATAAACAGGTAATGACCGCAAAAGGGATCATTGACCTGAAACTAATCTGGAACCAACGAGAACTGGATCACCCATTCCTCGTGGTCCCGAACTTACCACATGCAACCTACATAGGCTCCGACATTTTGGTAAGATTAGGTGTCCGAGTGGACATCAACAACAATGTACTGTGGTCACTAGACACAGCCACAAAGGAGTCTCCTGTGCTAACCACAGAGAACCTTATGGCTGGACAGACCATACCAGAGGTCTGCCAGATTGCTAACAGCCATAACACTGCGGTACCACCTCAGGTTATGAACAAGCCAGTGATGTGTCACATCATGAAAGGACAAGCTATTAGCACAAAACAGGCATACTTTCAACCATCTCCTATGTTTTTCAACTTGGGACTGTCCATGGAGGCCACATTCCACGTGACCCTCGACTGCAGAACCACGACTGTTGCTGTGTGCAACACAAGCACAGAAGAGGTACTGATCCCAAAAAACACACAGTTAGGATGGTTGATCTCTACTGATTTTCATGATTTTGAGCTAAGCATTCCATTTCTGGGAGGACTCCCAGAAAACTTGATCCCAAATCAACACACGGGGCAAGTCTTGTTCACGAAACCAACACAGGCCATAGCTCTTTTCTCCCCCACTGAGTCCGACCAGGACACTGTCCGCAGGTTCGGTTTCAACAAAGGAGACAGTCTATGCCCCCAAACTTACAGTGCACTACCTGTTGACAGGTTTTACGACACTGAAGGGGACTCACTGGAGCTCCCCAAAGAACAAGAACCCCTCTCAGTTGCTTCACAGATTGACCAGGTGGTCGCCCAAGCCGACGCCCTGAAAACTGATGAAGAAAGGGACAAACTTCGCAAAGTTCTTCTAAAATATGAGAAATCATTCTCGACTGACTCGATGGATTGTGGGTTGACCACGCTCCACACAGTGAGCATCCCAACCCCGCCTAATGCTCCCCCTGCATTTGTCAGACAGTACAAGATTCCTCTGGCAGCACATCAACCTATCAGAGAAATCATTAATGACCTGTTAGAAAAAGGTATCATCCGATACTGTAACAGCACTTACTCTGCGCCTTTATGGCCGGTGTTAAAACCAAATGGTAAGTGGAGACTCACTATAGACTACCGAAAGCTAAACAAACAAGTTCCCTTATCCAGATGGCCTATGACGCAACTCCAACAGGAACTGCCCAAGGTCACCAATGGTAAGTACTTCTCGACCCTCGACGTCGCCTCTGGTTTTTGGACCATCCCTGTGCGCGCCGAGGACCAGTACAAACTAGCTTTCACTTTTGGTGGCCGTCAGTACACCTTTAACAGGTGTCCCTTTGGCTACGCTAACTCACCTGCAGAGTTCAACATCTTCTTGAACAAAGCATGTCCAGACGCCCATGAGCGTGGGACACTGATCTACGTGGACGATGTCCTTTTGAGGCAGCCGACATTGGACTCACATTTGGCTGAGATCGACCACGTTCTGAATCAGCTGACAACTGCTGGTGCTAAGATATCACTGTCAAAATGCCAATGGTGCAGAACCAAAGTGGACTACGTTGGCCTACTTGTAGGTCCTGACGGAGTACAACCACAGCTGACTCGCACCCAAGGCCTCGACAATCTCAAAGTCCCCACCAATCTCAAAGAACTACAAAGTTTTCTGGGCGTGTGTAACTACTCGAACCAATTCATCGAAAACTATGCGGACCTTGCGAAACCACTGACTGAACTCCTTAAAAAAGACGTACCATTTGTTTGGACTGACAAACAGCAACAGGCAATGGACGCTCTTATAAACAGGATCAAGTCAGCCCCTTGTTTAGTCTACCCAGACTACAACAAAGAGTTTTACTTGGAAGTGGGCTTCTCAGCTCATTGCATAAGTGCAGGTCTGTACCAGATACACGACAGAGACAAACGTGTAGTAGCCTACGCCAGCAAAACGATGGCAGGCCCCGAGTTGAGATTCTCAGACTGTGAGAAAGCTTTACTGACCACAGTGTGGGCAGTTAAACATTTCTCCAGCTACATTGGTGGACAGAAAATCATTGTGGAAACACAACACCAGCCAGTGACTTTTCTTAACAGTGAACGCATCAGAGATGGTGTGGTGACAAACTCACGTGTTGCAACGTGGCTCATGGCGCTTCAAAGTTTTAACCTAGACATACGTTATGGTCAAAACAAGAAGTCTCATCTGGGGACGGACTTGGCAATCTGCCAGAAGTGTACACAAGATGTACCAGCCACCCAGCCGCCGGTTGAGGTAAAACCCCCAGTAACTGAAGACCCGAATCACCACTTCTTTGATGACAATATCTGCAAAGATATGACAACATTGTACGTGGATGGATCTTCATTCCTCCGCGACAAAATCTGTAGGGCAGGTGTTGGAGGAGTTCTCCTCCAGGACCAAGAGCAGATAACTTTCAGCTACAAATTAGGATCTCAGACTTCTCAGTACGCTGAGATTGCAGGAATCCTAATAGCTCTCCAGATGGTAGTAGAGCGTTCCATCAAGACGCTAGTCATCTGCACTGACTCTAACTATGCTCGTTTGAGTTTCGCTTGTCACCTCGCTGTGTGGAAACAGAACGGTTTCCTAACAAGCGACAGAAAAGTGGTCAAACACAAAGAGCTTTTCATAGCGTGTGATCACTTGGTGACATCTCACGACTTACAGATCTACTGGAAGAAAGTTCCAGGACATTCTAGAGTCCCAGGCGATGACAAGTACTACAATGACATTGCAGATTCCTTAGCCAAAGAAGGAGCCGACGAAGGTCCTCTATGGTCCTTCGACCCCTCCTGGTTAATCAAGACTCTGTCAATACAACCTACAGTCAGGGTAATGGCAGTCACACGTGCACAGGCCGCAGCCAGACCTGCTGACAACGCAGTCTCTGTACGACCCGCACTGACTGACCCAGACATCATCCAACTACAGAAGTCGGATCCTGCTATCAACTCCATGATACTGTACCTGACTGATCCGGAGAAAAACACTCCGTCTAAAGACGAACTGGATTCCGATCCAGACCTTAAAGTCCTTTATCAGCTGCGCAAACAGCTAAAACTAATCAAAGGCATCCTAACTTTCGCTCATGGACCAACGTCCTCACCTGTGTTCGTGGTTCCCCATGAACAAAGGGGGGTGATGTTAGTTCATGCCCATGATCTCCCGTCCGCAGGACACAAAGGAGATAAAGCCACGCTGACGGCATTAAAACAAATTGCCTATTGGCCTGGAATGAAAAAGGATGTCAAGGACTACATTGAAGGGTGCGTGGTCTGTGGCCAGTTTCAGCCAACCAGACCACTTCACAGAGCACCACTGCAAAGCAGAGGCATTGCATTCCCATGGTCTGACCTCCAGATCGACTGGGTTGGACCACTCACTAAGAGCTCTAGAGGAAATAAATATTTTCTCACGGTAACCTGTGCATTCACCAAATGGGTAGAATGCCTACCAGCTCCTAACGACACAGCACAAACCACTGCTATGTTGTTAATGAATCATATATTCTCAAGGTTTGGACTTCCCCTTCGGGTGAACTCAGACCAAGGTACACACTTCACAGGTGAAGTGATGAAAGAACTGTGGAAGACGCTAGGCGTCAAGGCCAACTTTCATGTCGGCTACCACCCACAGGCTTCAGGCCAAGTAGAGAGAGCAAACAGAACTGTGGTGAGTATTTTGAAGAAATACGTGGCTGCAAACCACAAGGACTGGGACGTGAAACTCCCTCTGGTCCTCATGGCCATAAGAGCCACTCCACACACATCAACTGGCATCTCTCCCTTCGAGATGATGACCGGTCGACAAATGACTCTCCCTCTACACCTGTTGTACCAACCAGGCGACGCCGCCATGGCGACAGCCTACACTACACAACAATACATGAAAGATTTGAATGTACACCTCAGAAACACTTTTGCTTTCGCCCAGAAAAACCTGGAAAAATCTGCTGAAGGACGTAAGGCGTACTACGACCAGAAGGCCTCTCACAATGAACTCCAAGTGGGAGACAGAGTCTGGTACTATACGTTCGCCCCAGCAACCGGGAAAGGAGGGTCCGAGACCGGAACTCTCGCCCGCAAACTAATGCCCAGGTGGACTGGACCTCATCTGATAACAGACAAAGTGTCCTCAGTCGTCTACGAAATCAAAATCAGCAAAGGCCGCAAAGAGCCAATTGCTAAATGGGTACATCGAAATCAGATCAAACCTTACAAGGCGTTCAATGACTCCACAAAAGACAAAGATCTCACAAACTCACCGACTTCATGGGATAATAAGGTCGTCCAAACACAAGTTAGTAAATAAACTAATCAGGTTTAAACTACCATATTTCCCACCCTATAAGTCGCATTGTCCAATTTGAACTTAGAAACGCTAAGCCTAAAACCCACAACAAAAAACTAACCTTAACAACCGTTTAAATCCACGAGATTTAATTTGACCTCGGTCATAAAGTTGAGACCTGTTTTCTTGTGTGTTGCACTTTGGAATCTGACGACAAGAGTGTGTCGAAGCAGTGAAACGTTGTTTCCTTGTTGTTTAGTCATTACTGTTGTCATTAGTTGAGATATTGTTTGGTTCTGAACACTCCCAGCCAAAAAGGTTTTGTATTAACATTGGTTAATGAATGATATGGATTTAACTATGCCAACATACAGTTCGTTTTGTTAAATCTCAATCGTCGAAGAGTCAATGTAGTTTAAAGCTACTCAAGGTACCATAAACTACACTGGTCTCATAATTTCTAAATTGAACCGATTCGATCGTTTCTATTCTAGATTGTCTATTCATTTTGATGAGTCTCGCCATAGACTTCAAAATTTATTAGGAATACCAAATCCTACGTCGTTCGTCTAAAAGACAACAGACATTTAGATCAAACTATATTTCATTTTTATTTTAGTTTAACCTAAACTAAGTAATGAATGGAGGAATAGTTTGGAATTAGAGGCCTTCGTTACAGAAGCCCTCCAAAATTTTATAGGTACGATCCCTATATCTAATTTTGCAGAATTGATCCACCCCTTAATTGGTAATTGTAGCTGATCTAAACCATGATAGCTTACATACCAGGTGCATATAGGTAAGGCTTAATGTAAAATCCCAATCATAAGCCCACCTAAAAAACCACATAATTGCATGACACATAGAACCAGAGTGGCACTGACTGGAAACCAACCAGCCAACAACCTTCGATGTGGGGACCTGCAGCTCCAACGCTTGGTCTTCAACCTCCATCCAAGGGTCGCCTCCTCTGCGTCAATCGAGGGATTCCCTCTACATGCTGATTATGAAAACAATTGTTGCTGATCAATCAACAAAACTAATCGTTGTGGAATTACCGCTGTGGATTATAAGACTTTGCTTTCCAAGGGATCACAGACTTTGTTTTCCAAAGGATTAAAAGCTTTTCGCAATGGGATTACCTCCGAACAGTATGGAATTTCCAAAAACTTTATGGGATTATAATTTTTGATTTTTCTTTTCCACTTGCTGGATTACTTCAAGATCAAAGACAGTTCAAGGTTTCCTTTCGTGTTGGACCCCATCCCCAAGGACTGGCGATGGCTTCCAAAAGGGGGGAGATGTAGTGGACCTACCCAGGGTCAAACTAAGGTTTTTGAACTGTCCAGTGATGACCTTTACTGACCTCTCAGTAAAGCAAGACATTTACCACAAAATCATTCCATTAGATGTAATCTGAGTCACATAGTCACCAAAAGAGACTATTTCTATCTTTGATTTTATTCTAATGTAATCAAAAGAATAACTTTTGTCATTTTCATGATATATGTTATATGCTGTTATTCTTTTAATATGTAGTATTACTGTGTTGCTTGACCAAATGAAAGTGTCTACTCAAAATATCTATGACAAAGTTGAATGAGGTGTCAGATTGACTTGCTCAGGAGTTGTTTTTGTTGAGTTCAGCTGAAACTCTCGGTAGCGTCGAGATGTCTCCTCTCTTTCAGACACTTTTCCAAAACATTCCTCTTTGTTATCTAAGCAGACTTGCTGTCAACCTTGAGTTTTTCACTTCACGTTTTCACACTCCTCTTGGCCCACGGACCAATGAGGAAAGTGTGTTCTAATCTCAACATTTTTGAGTAAAAGCGTTTGTTTGCAAGAACGCTTCAGAGTTTGGAAGGAACGAGAAAGTTCCTGATGAGTTTCTGGGAGCTTCAAAAGAGATGTGAACCTTCCCAAAGAGCTGAATGACCACCAGTCACGCGCTAAGGACTCGTCATCCAGCTGGGACTGATAACATGTTGTTATGGGTCCACTTCGAACGAGCGTAAGCTCAAAACTTTGTTTATTCCTTCCTGGAATAAGTTTATCTTGAAGTCAGAGGCCAGGAGCTGACATATTCTCTGATGACCAAGCGGAAACCAGGAGACGTTGAAACGTAAACTAGAACCAGTTTTGGACGTGCTGGGACTAAAGGACTCTGTGCATCTGAAGGCTGGTGTCATTTCTTTATCAGACTCGTCGTCGAAAGGTAAAGAGCTGTTTACAAAACGTACCTGGATTTTAGCAGAAGTCGGATGGAAGTGTCACTTTTGGTATCATGCTCAAGATAATTTCCTTTAAACCATCTCCCATCTTCCTCCTATCTTTTTCTCTCAATCTAAGCTGGAAACTACTTTAAGCTAAAAAGCCCTCAGACTAAATATTTAACATCCAGTATTGAAGTCTGTTGTGTGAATTTAAGTGTGCTGACGTATTAAATTGAAAGAAAGTGAAATCATGTCAATCAAGTGTAATGGTGTTGATTTTAGTTGATTTATTTTAAATAAATGGTAGTGTCGCCTGGCATACCAAACTAAGTCAATGTCCATTGTCACTTAAAGGGATTGTGACATGATTTTGTAAATTTGAATATTTGTCAGAACATATATATCTTATATCATTGAGCTCTGGTCGTTTTTGCATAATAAATTATAAATATATTAAAATTTCATTCCAATTTATGGTAATTTTTTACCATGAATTATCTGGGACACGCCCCGTGAATTTATGCAAATCTTCATGTGACGTACACGTGGGCACTGGGCATAAGGCGGAGCCTGGCTTGCCCCTTTGTTTGGTGAAAGATCGACTCTTTTTTTTTTTGGTGTAACTTGAAAAATGCTGTCACGTTGTCGCGCATTTGGGTGTTCTAATATCAGCAGTGAACAAGTGAGCCTTCACAAATTCCCAAAAGATGAGAAACTTTGCCTAGAATGGAAGTACAGAGATCTTGTGACCGATGGGTTCCTACTGAGAGTCCTATGTCTGCAGCGACCATCTTACTGCCTATCAGGTACGAGCTGTTGTTTGTTTTTATTTGGGGAGAGTCTATTAATGAGAGTTTTGGATGATTTACTGTTTAAAAAAGATATATGTCAGACGTGACCTGGACTATCTGCCGACATTGCTTGCTAACAGACATTAGCATAGCTACCGAGTCAACACGGGGTGCTATTTAGGTATTTTTAAATTATGTCGGCGCAATCAGGTACGATCTGTTGTTTGTTTTTAATAGAGGAGAGTCATTTAATGAGGGTTTTGGATGATTTACTGTTTAAAAATGATATATGTCAGACGTGAGGTCTATCAGCCGACATCTGCTTGCTAACAGACATTAGCATAGCTACCGAGTCAACACGGGGTGCTATTTAGGTATTTTTAAATTATGTCGGCGCAATCAGGTACGATCTGTTGTTTGTTTTTAATAGAGGAGAGTCATTTAATGAGGGTTTTGGATGATTTACTGTTTAAAAATGATATATGTCAGACGTGAGGTCTATCAGCCGACATCTGCTTGCTAACAGACATTAGCATAGCTACCGAGTCAACACGGGGTGCTATTTAGGTATTTTTAAATTATGTCGGCGCAATCAGGTACGATCTGTTGTTTGTTTTTAATAGAGGAGAGTCATTTAATGAGGGTTTTGGATGATTTACTGTTTAAAAATGATATATGTCAGACGTGAGGTCTATCAGCCGACATCTGCTTGCTAACAGACATTAGCATAGCTACCGAGTCAACACGGGGTGCTATTTAGGTATTTTTAAATTATGTCGGCGCAATCAGGTACGATCTGTTGTTTGTTTTTAATAGAGGAGAGTCATTTAATGAGGGTTTTGGATGATTTACTGTTTAAAAATGATATATGTCAGACGTGAGGTCTATCAGCCGACATCTGCTTGCTAACAGACATTAGCATAGCTACCGAGTCAACACGGGGTGCTATTTAGGTATTTTTAAATTATGTCGGCGCAATCAGGTACGATCTGTTGTTTGTTTTTATTAGGGGAGAGTCTATTAATGAGGGTTTTGGATGATTTACTGTCTTAAAATGATAGATCTCAAACGCAATCGGACGTGCTCAAAGCCACGAGGCTCCCTGCACGTTTTTTTTAAAGCTGAATCGTAAAAGTTAATAAGTTTTCCATTAATAGAGTATACAATAAAATGATTTGAGCAAGATTAAAACTTCTACTACTTATATTGACCTTCCAAAACTGAAGACAAATTGCTTAGATCAATACTAGAAATGCTGCACTCGTCTGAGTCGACATGCTCCGCCATTATTAATTACATGCGCGTTGAGCAGCGGCTCCCCACGTGTACGTCAAATGACGGTTTTGCGGAATGCACGGAATTTTAGGGGCGTGTCCCAGAGAAATGACTATCATAACTTGGAATGAAATTTTAATATATTTATAATTTATTATGCAAAAACGACCAGAGCTCAATGATATAAGATATATATGTTCTGACAAATATTCAAATTTACAAAATCATGTCACAATCCCTTTAATGGCTCTGTTTATTTATCCATCATAAAGATCACAGGAATATTGGGTAAACTGAAAAAAAAAAAGAATCCGTGAAATTACTATTCAATCTGAATAAGTAAGTTAATTAAGGATAAAGAGGTCAGCTTAATACTGACCCCTGTTAAAATCCTTTAGTTACATCTGGGTGGCACTATGTGTGTTTAAAGACACAATATATGGTCTCCCTCATGTTTCCTTCACCATCTTGGTGTTTGCTGAGTTGTTAGCTATGGCAGCCATCTTGAATGGGACTGACTCCAAAAGTTATTTAGTCATAGATGTACACGCAACGATTACATTCTGAGAGTTTCGTTCGGTTCTGTCCACCGGCACAGGAGACGTTTAACTAAGTTTAAGGTTAGTCTCAGCTAAGGTTAACCCACTATGTGAAGGTCAAGGGTCAAAGTTTTCTTTATTGTTATTCGCATCTCATGTGGTACATGTGGTGGAACAAAATTGTGTACACAGTGTTACATCTAACAAAAGCATACATTGTAAAAGAAAAACAGTAAGATCTGAGATAAGAACTAAGAAATATGGCGCTAAACACTTAATAGTACGGAAACAATATGCCGAATAACAGCAGCACGAACATGAGTCTGTGTGAGCAGATGAGCATGAATGAACACAGCAGCGTGAAATAAATCAGCAGCATGAGATCAGCAGCACATGTCACCAAGTGGCATTAAAGTGATTTTTATTTTTTCACCGTGATATTCCTGATTAGGGATTCATGAGTGTAACAGCCTCAGGGTAGAAGCTGTTCCTCAGTCTAGTGGTTCTTCACTTAATGCTCCTCAAAGCTGAATAAGACTGAGTTTGTTGCGGCTCCTCAGGCTGATGAAGTCTTTTGGATGAAAGAGGAAATGTTTCAACAAAAAGAAACTATCCAGAGGACCTGACTTCACTTGGTTAGATGTTTCTACCTGGATTATTGAGCATGAATCAAGATACGTTGGCTAAGTTTTGTTTTGCGTGTGGTTGGGGGCATGAATAATTTCAGAGGACCAAGAATAGACATTTCAATCCAAACACACATGCTGCCCATGGGGTGCCGTTTGTAAAGTTGCACTGTCAAAAATTACCATCAACATTTTGGTTTATTTAACTTTTAATAAGGTAAAAAATAATAATTTTTTCAAGTCATATTTTCACCATAATAATAATAATGAATTCAATTTATAACGCACTTTTCATTAATGAAAATCTCAAAGTGCTAATTTGGGTGGCACTTTGAGATTAGCACCACCATGTTATTCATGCATTTATAAATGTCATAGTTCCCAACTAAATATTTAATGTAGCCTACAAGATAAATATTTAGTATACAATCTAAATATTTAACTTGCAAGTTAAATATTTAATTTAGGCCTAAATGTTTAGTTTACTAACTTAGGTCTAAATTAAATATTTAATTCACACCTAAACATTTAGTTAGTAAACTATATACAGGTAGTCCCCGATTTACGAGGGAGTTCCGTTCCTACGCCCGTTCGTAACAAGGAAATTGGCGTAAGTCGGAAAATACGTCCAAACGGCCCCTCATACGTACAGTACTGTATTTTTACCAAGCACTTCGCCTATCCTAACACATTACCCTACATAATTATCAAAAAACCCATACATTTGGAGCCATAAGGGGGAAAAATAGTTAATTACTTACTGGGAGCTGGTGAGCTTCCTGCAGCTTCACAGCATTTACAGCAACGTCTGTTAGCATGGTAGCTCGTTGCTAGCATGTTAGCGCGTTGCTCAGCTGTAGCCTGTCTGCCTCGTAAACCTCCACTCAAAAGGTCTCCTGTATTTCCACGCGTGGTCCAGAGTTAGCATATTTAGCACATTAGCCCCTCCTGACCTCCTCTGCTCTGGTCTGCCTGAGATCTCCTGTAAGTTTCCAGCGCATCAAGCTCCCCCTCCCTCCCTTCCTCCTATAAGTTTCCTATAAGTCTGGTGTAAAGGCGCATAAACCACGTAACTTGAAACAATGCTTTTCAATGGAAGTGCGTTCGTAACCACGAAACGTCGTAACTCGAGACCGTCATAACCCGGGGACTACCTGTATTTAACGTGCAAGTTAAGTATTTAGTTTGTAAACTAAATATTTATCTTGTAAATTAAATATTTAGTTGGGAACTATGACATTTATAACTGTATGAATAACATGGTGAAAATATGACAAAAAAACGATTTTTTCTTATTAAAAGCTAAATAAACCAAAATGTTGATGATAATTTTTGATTGTGAAACTTTTCAAACGGCACCCCATAGCTGCCGTGTCATCGGTGTGGTTGAAATGAACTCTTGTTTGCAGCAGAAAGGGAGAGGGAGAGTTTGGGATGTGAAGTTCGGCTGTAATCTGTAGCACGTTGCTGTTTGCTGCATTATATTTAATCTCCTCATATGCACAGAAAAGAAAAAAGACACAAACAGCAGAGAATGGAAAAAGCATGAGCTCAGACTGTGCAACCTGGCAGACATAATCAAATCATTCTGCTGAGGGCCCAGTTAAACACCAGTCTATACATCATACTGTATATCTAATTTAAGGCCGAGCTGACGGCTCTTTGAAGACGCCGTTTTGAAATCACATTCCACCTTCCCCCTCCCAAACAGCAAATTATTTCTACTCCCGCAGGACGTGTGATTTCGGACTCGGAGTTGGAGCAAATCACTTGCAGACTAACTTCACACGGAGCTTAATAATCTGAGCGGAGGGGTTCAGGATCCAGGCCGAGGCGTAAACAACCTTCTTCTCGTCGGCGGTGGTTAAAAACAGCTACGGCAAAAGGAAAAGGTGTTTTGGTTCCAACTCAGTGTAGACGCTCAGGATCCAGTTTGATGCCAGACAGCAGAGTGAGAAGCTGCAACAGAACGTGCTCCATAACTGGGTCTGTGATCCAATGTGAGAAAGGTATGGGCTGTAATTAAAGCCACAGTGAGGATCCTCTGTGGAGTATGTATGTATTTGTTATGCGGGGGGGTATTCTGGAGCCCATCAGATACAGAGTTTAAATACACAGCAATCAATGTTTCCCCCCTCTCTTTAAAACATCTTCCGCCAATACTTCAGCAACAATTACTGAAGGTTATCGAGGGGCATCTATTGCCAAGCTGTGACCCACATGAACCCATTTCCCCTTTAAATGGGCCTCAGCGCCTGATTTCCTCCTTATTACAAGCCTTGATTTAGGCTCTCACTTGTCTCTGACAGTTAGAAGGCGGATGATGAGAAGGGATTTTACGTCACTGGTCCTTCTTATCGTGCTCATATTAGCAGGGCTGAGAAATGGTGTTTTGCCTTATTGCATTAGGCCTGCTGCCGTCCCATCATCGCCTGCCACTCCCAGCAACAACATGGTCCAAATGCAGTCCAGATGTGTCAGCCATCGAGCCGTAATAACTCATTCCTCTGCATTAATCTTATCAAGCGTGTGATGGATTCCTGTCTGATAACGTCTCGCAGGGTTTTGGAAATTTACTTTCTGCAGCTGACCACGACTTTAAGAGGAATTCATTAATAGCATATTTCAGATTTATTTAGCTTACAGAGCTGTGAGCCCAAACAAAAATCAGAACAAATTATATTAAAACCAATAAGATATACTTCAATAATTTACTGTAAATCAAGAAAACTTGGTCTTATTCTCATCTTGGACACACTAGTTTTTAAACAGCATGACGAGTAAGTGATTTATCTCGACATGAAGAAAGACCAACAAGTTTAGTGGCTAATCCTCATGTGCAGAAAGTTTGTATATTTTGGCATGCATTTATTTCAGGAGGACACTTCGTGCAATAAAATGTCACAACAACAATCTCAGCTTACAATCCACACATTAGCATTGCTTTGTTGTCACTTGTTGTTAAAATGAATGTGTATTGGAGTCAAAGTTGACTGTGTACGTGCAGATTCATTGTTTTAGAGCATGCTTCTTGCACAGCCAGAGTAACTCCCCTCTTCTGCCCGCTCGTTGTAGACATTATAATTCATCAACTTCACCACATTTCTAATTTTAACAATAAAAGTTGTGGCGGCTAAAGCTGAGAAAATGCAGCTGGTGAGCTCCGTTCACTGTGACCTGAAGATCTGTAGATTAGAGGCAACATTTAGTTCATCATGCAGCTGTCAGACACACACAGGCCACAAAACTCTTCTTTTTTTTAAAAGTTAGAACAAATTGTGTATTTAAAATAGCAACAAAGATTTGTCAAAGTTCACGAATGATATTATTGCTGCGTAGCACGTCATCCATTAAAGTGAGATGGACTTTTATGCTGAAGATGACACAGATCTGATGATTAGAAGCTTAAAATATTTCATTTACGTTAATTTACACTTAAAGGTTGACCAGAACCATTAAGTTATGAAAATAATGAAAAAGACCAAATATTATAACCCTGACAGAATTATTGTTCTAAAATTATGAAACTGGGAAAAACAAACATTATAAGCTTTGCACTAAATGGGCAGTTAATATTTACTGGTGTTGCATTCAGTGTCCTGCTGGATCGTGAAGGATCAGAACCAGTGAACTTCTAACATCTAAGAATCTCTGACCTCAAATATTCTGCTATGATTCTAGTAAAACTTTTGTTAGTTTTGTGTGTTTTTGTTCGCTGTGCAGGCTGAGCGTGTTGTAATGTGTTCAATGTGCGCAGAACAAAAAGCTTCCTGATGAAAGCATCGATCAACCAGACTTTGCTGAAACATTAAATTAGAGCTGGGCGATACGGACCAAAATTAATATATCTCGATATTTTTGAGTTAAATCACGATATGCAAAATATTTCTCTATATTCAAACATCTGCTAAGTTCATGGCACAAACCAATGCAGACATGTTCCTGTTTTTAGTATTTTACATTGTTTTATACTGTAGCGGGTTTTGTTTCATTTGTTTAACATCATTTTCTTCCATTAAATTTTTTTAATTTATGCTTTTTTTATGATTATTTACTGATGTCATCATTCTTGTAAATGAGTCTGTGAGGCTCAGTGAGACTCAATTGTATAAATAAAGGTTGAACAGATAAATATATTTTTTTCTTTCCATAAAGTATGGAAAGATAATCCGTTGAATCCACACCCACTGGTCGTTGGCCCTGTTCAGTTTGCAAAGCTGGTGTGGGCAGCAATTCAATCAAGTGCCAACAGTCGTGTTACAAACGTTGTTCAAAAATACGTGGTCCATTGTTGAAAGCGTCCAATTTCGTTTGTCCTACTTGCATCAATCCACAACACAACAAGTACAATGCAACAATACAAATGGAGCCATTGGCGTCGAAACAGTCAAGTCGTTTCAATATCTAGTGGATGTGTTGGACTGTACTGGAACAGCCGAAGCTGCCGTTCGGGCACGTATACGTGTGGCGTGGAATAAATGGCATCTACTCGCTTCTATACTGATGCGGCGCGACATCCCACTACTCCTACGTTCAAGACGCAAGCAGCTTTATTTATTCCATTCTTGACGAAGTATTTCATCTTTTGGGAAAGTGAAAAGGCTCACTTGTTCACTGATGATATTAGAACACCCAAATGCGACACAACGTAACAGCATTTTTCAAAAAAAAAAAAGGCGATCTGCAGACAGACGCAGACTGCCTCTGCCCGATACTACGTCACAGATGTTGCATTCGCGTGTAATCGGATTTCCCGTGAATAAACACGGCGCAAAGTTTAAAATCACTTTTAAATCAAAATTAAATATATTTATAAGTTTGTTTGCAAAAACGAACGTAGCTGAATGATACAAGATATTTATGTTGGGCAATTTTATGCATTGTTACAAAATCATGTCACAGACGCTTTAAGGACGCATGCCGGCGACACAGTTTGCGATGGTTCGGTCGTGTTAAACGAAGTGAAAACAGTGCTATACTTGCTATTGCAAACCTTGAAGTACCTGGCACCCGTCCCAAAGGTCGTCCGAAAAAGACCTGGGCGCAAACGATTCAACAAGATCTGAAAGCGTTGAACCTCAATGAACTGGACGCAACTGACCGCCTAATCTGGCGTCAAAATCTTGGCGACAAAAGAAGTAACGTCCCACCCTGGAATCGCGAAAACGGACGTTAAAACGAAGATAGATAGAAAGTAGTAACAAAAATATATTTCTGAGTCAAAACTTTGTCCCACTTGTCACACAGCCACATTTATTAACGAACAGCTGTAACTTTACTAAATTTCTAAAGAATAAACTATTTACAGTACATACATTAAATAGTAATCCTCTTCAGCTGCGCCGCCTTCACAACGTTAGTAAGCGTGTGTGAAGCAGCACGTGAGGCTGCGTGAAGTTGGACGGGCAGAAAAAGGAGGACTACGCAGATTTTCAAGTCTTACAGTGAAATATGAACAACATTTACAGTATTTTCTGGTGTATAGGTCGCACTGTCCAATTATCACCAATAGATTGGAAAAATCCCTAGATAGGTCGCAATGGTGTATAGGTCGCACCTACGTTTAGCTCTGCTGCAAATGTCTGCCACAGGAGCGCACAGCAAGACTTTTAAGAAGATTAACACTTAAAAACAATTATTTGTTTGATAAAAATTATAGCAAATATATGTCTGAGCTGAACTTTTCCTTAATAAATGAACGTAATTGTGAAATGAGCTGGATTTAAAAATTAGTTTCACCGAAAGTGATAACAAGCCATATATAGGTCGCACCTGAGTATAGGTCGCAGGCCTTGGAAAAAACCATAAAAAGGTGCGACCTATACACCGGAAAATACGGTAATCAGCAGCATATCGCTAAAGACACAGTCCTTAGTGGCTAACAAGACAGCTAACTTTAGCCGTTTTGTTCCACAGTTGAGACTGGGACTGTGTCTTTAGCGATATAAGCTGCTGCTGATTTATTAATGTCGCACCGCTTCACACTGTTCCTCTCATAAGGCACAGCATGACTGAAGGAGTTTTATACCGTGATTTAATCAAAAAAGGCGTTCAATACAAGATCAACTGGACTTTATTTGTTACAGAAGACGTTTCGGTCTCTATCCAGAGGGCTTTATCAATTCAATGCACAGACTGTGTGCGTGTGGAGTTATAACAGTCTTAGGAGTCACGCACCAACATATGTAAATTGCAAGCTGAGGTAACACATACATGTAAATTGACAGATCACACCTTAACAGTAGGGGGTTCCCTTAGGGTCTCTGACAGAAGACACACAAATGTATGTAAATTGACAATACACACCTCACAACCCAACAACAGAAGTTTCTCAAAAAACTTTGCTAGTCTAATGCACAGACAAGACACCTCTGCTCCCATCTGGTGTAAAACGTTTGTGAATCAGCCCCAAAACTGAGTTATAAGTCTTGGAAAGTTGAAATCTCAGACCTCCTCTGTTAAGAGAAGGTTTTTCTCTCTTAACATAAACAGCTTCCTTCACACCCCTCTCAAACCATCTGTGCTCTCGGTCCAAAATTTGCACATTCTGGTCCTCAAAAGAGTGACCCTTGTCCGTGAGGTGGAGGTGAACTTGTACCATTGCTGTTCATCGTTCTTTAGTTTGTAGCAGGTCGCTTTCGTAAATGAGCCCTCGAGGCTCAATGAGATTTACCGGACTAAATAAAGGTTGAATGAATGAATGAACAGCTGAGTTTTGTCCAGAGGAGGTGGCTCTCCTGTGGACATTCTTCTGTGGATGGGCTGTTTAGTTTCTCCAATGTAGAGGTCTGGACAGTCCTCGCTGCACTGGACTGCGTACACCACACCACTCTGTTTGTGTGTGGGTGTTTTGTCCTTAGGGTGTACCAGCCTCTGTCTGAGAGTCCTGCTGGGTTTGAAATGTACTGGGATGTTGTGTTTGTTTAAAATCCTTCTGAAATTCTCTGAGACTCCAGCAACATAAGGAATGACAATGTTTTTTCATCTGTTAGCCTTTTTCTGTTCATTATTGTGTTTAGCAGATCTTGTATTGAACGCCTTTTTTGATTTTATCATGTCCTGGACGACTGAGAATCTTCACCAGCATATACCGTGGTTTGTTTCAGAGAACGAGGCTGAAAACACAGTCGGAGCATTACAACATTACAACTTCACTTATAGCACTGTTTTGTAGTCAAGACCACCTAACCCGAGACCAAGTCAAGACCAAGACCAGAGTGTACAGACAGAGACAAGACCAAGACTTTTGGGTCCGAGACCAAGTCAAGACCAAGACCGCAAGTCTTCAAGCTCAATGTTTTCACAGATTATCTCTTATACTGTCACAACACAGTGACAGTTTTAACAAATATGTAAAAAAAAAAAAAAAGTTTAATTTAAAAAAATTATACTATACAACTTTTATAAAAACTTTTTAAATAAAAGTTATATACTGCAACTTTAAGTTTGCTTTTGAATTAATGTATCAGCTTTTATAAATTTTCAAAGCTACACAACGAAATCAGACATTCAGTGGGTTTTGCACAATAATTTTCATGTCATGAGACCCACTGACACAAAATTTATGTTAAACTACTCTGCTAGACCTGACAGACGAGGCACCCTCGTTCATTTCTCATTTTAAAGCATTTTCTAATTTTACATAAATTATTTGTTCAAAAATCATGGCTTTCACTCAATAACTAATTAGTAAATGCTTTAAAATGAGAAATAAATGGTGTCTTGTGTGTCAGGTCTGAGTAGTTTAACATTAGTTCGGAGTCAGTGGGTCAAATGATGTAAAATATTTAAAAAAATTGTTTCTGAAGAGTGTTTGGTTCGGTAATTTGTTGACGCTCCCTAAGCGAACCATTACGTCTCGGAGCGGGGCAGACTGAACAGCTGACTGAAATCAGACTGCCTGCTTCGGATCGAACGAGAGGAACACACGCTGAAGCCACAGGGCTCAAATGCCCAACGTCCAACGTAAAACTAAGTTCACCGCTGTAGAGAAATGAGGCTCCAACAGAGCACGAACAGTTCAGAAACTATTTGAAATAAGAAATAAAAGCTATTTATTAACTGAGTAAGTCGTGTTTTAGACTGATTATTGTTAGAGAATCTATTCTGATCCAAAGTGCAGCCGTGACTCTTCCAGGTACTGCGTTCTGGCCTAGAATATTTGAGTGGTACACAGTACTGGACCGGCTAGCGTTACTTTCCCCCCTGGTTGTGACAGTACATTCTGTTGTCTGTATTGTTCTGTTGGTACAGAACCGTGTGCGAGTGAAAGGGGGTGACAGCGGTAACAAAAACATCTATTTAGCAATGAGTCACATTATTGCTTGGATCTGAACCAGTATGTTTTGTATCCAAGAAAAACAAAGATGTTGACAAATACCACACCATTTTATTTATAGAGCACTTAAAACAGCAACAAGGCCAACCAAAGTGCTGCAATTCCAAGTCCTCAATGTCCGAGACCGAGACAAGACCATCAAAAAGTGGTCTTGAGATCGGTCTCAAGACCAAGACCGGTTTCGAGTACTACAACACTATTAAAAGGTAAAAAGGATTCGTAGTGCCGACCTTTTGTCGTCGGGACTTAACATTTTCCTGCTGCTTATCTGACAATTTAAATCCAAACCATCTCCAAATAACAGCCATTTGTTTTTCTTTTTGCACCGCAGCTAAGCTCTTGATATCTCCCGTGTTTACTTGTGTTAAACTCCCATACACCTGGAGAAGCAGGAAGTAGAGGGAGCACTCATGCACGGGTGAGGGGCTGCGTTTGTATTCAGTGAGGGAGAAGGAGGGGCTGTGTGAAGTTGGAGGTGCAGACGGGAGAAAAAGAACTACCGTATTTTACCTATAAGTCGCTTTCTTTTAAATTTTACTAATTTTCATGTCCTGCGACTTATGGGGCGAAGCGACATATTTATGGATTTTTCCCATATTTTTAGACCAAATTTTGGCTGAGATATGACCGTTTCCATTCATTCTGACGAAAAAAATGTAGCAGTACCACTTTCGGCCGCTAGGGTCCACCGACCGTTCCCAGCTCATGTGTCCCACAGCAGACTCATCTGGTCGCACTCACTCTGTCGCAGCACGGCCTCCTGCTCTCTGGAGGAATGAACAACTGTTACCTTGTTAGCAAAATAGCTCATGAACCACAGGACAGATTGTGATTAAACTTACAGAAAGTAATCACTGGATGGACATTTACAACGAGTTAGCTTTAGGAGATGTTTGAGCTAAAATTCGATTTATTTATAATTTATTTTCACAGCGCGCAACCGTTTGGAAGACCGTCAAAGCGAAACAATTTAAATACAGCTGATTTGACCAATACGTGAATTTATTAAGGAAAGGTTAAGCTCAGAAACACTTTTACTATAATGTCAGCAAAATATATATATATATATATTTGGAAGTGTTTATCTTGCTAAATTTTAAAGAAAATGCAGCGGTCCCACCCGTGCAGGTGCACGTAAATGGAGCTTACTTATATAGCGCTTTCCAGCCCCCTATAATAATAATAATAATGAATTCAATTTATAACGTACTTTTCATTAGTGAAAATCTCAAAGTGCTACACACATTCATACACTATGAGGGGCCCCAAAGCGCTTCACAGTACCAGCCATCCACCCATTCAAACACACATTCATACACAGGTAGCGGTAGGTTGCCATGCAAGGCGCCAGTCAGTCCTACCGGGAGCAACTCGGGGTTAAGTGTCTTGCCCAGGGACACAACGAGGTATGCAGTGACCGGGGATCGAACCTGGGACCTTCCGGTCCTGAGCCGGCTGCCCTGCCTCTACACCATCTCGGCCCCCACGTAGCGAAACTAATTATTATTTTTTTTAATAGAAAGAAAAGAAAAGACAGAAAGTAAGACCACAAAACAAATATCCACAAAAAGAGTGAAACTAATTTTTAAATCCAGCTGATTTGAACAGTACGTGCATTTATTAAGGAAAAGTTCAGCTCAGACACATCTTTGCTATAATTTTCAGCAAACAAATAATTGTTTTTACCGTGTTAATCTTGTTAAAGTCCTTCCGTACACGCTCCTGTGGCCGCCATTTGCAGCCAATCCATTTTGGGCAAAACGTCGGCCCACATTTCCGGGTTGTCAGTGATGACGCGTAACATACGCGGCGCGTCAGCGGTGACGCGTCGCGGTAATGCATAATAGATGCGACTTATACGGAGGTGCGACACGTTTATGGATTTTTCCAATTTATTGGACATAATTGGACTAATGCGACTTATGGGGCGGAGCGACTTAAAGGCTGGAAAATACGGTACTGTACATGGATTTTCAAGTCTAATAATACTTGATGACTATGATAAGAGCCATTTTAACCATCGTAAATAGAAAATATCGATACATTGAATATATTCAATATATCCCCCAGCACTACGTTAAACTGGAGGATTGTCTGATGAACTGGTGAGCGGTCCAAGTGGACCCCTCCTCTCACCCAACACCTACAAGAGATAAACTCAGCTCCCCACGACTCTGCGTGGACAAATCAGATGAAGAAAATGGATGGACGTCTTAAAAGGTGAAAATTTGCTCTCGGGTGAACAGAGGTCTTTGAAAAGTGAAAGAGACAAACTGTGCAATGGAGTGAACAACTTCCTGAAGGTTGGTAGAAACTCACCCTGAACACCAAAATAAATACTGTACACAAACTTGTGGAAAACCAGATGCGTTTATTTAGGTCCGTGGTCACATCATGCCAATACAGACCCATGCACCTGAAGAGTTCATGTCATCATCTCCCGTCACATGAAGCTTCAGTCACAGGTGCTCTCAGCCTCATGACCAGTTTCAGGATACATCTCCTTCATCGTAGAAGCTTCAGGTTTTAGACTCCTGGTCAACAAAGAGTATTATCCTCCTGATCTGAACTCGGTACAAACTGAAAGACAAGCTGTAAGCTGGTCTCTCCACTTGAGGTGGGTCTGGGACACCAACTATTCACACCATGCAAAGACTGTCATCCTCCCTTTAAGACTTCTCGTTCTTGGAAAGAAATAGATCCTAACCGCCAGGTCCAAACTTTTATCCGCTGCGGCCAAGGTTCCTGTGGCCCTGCAGGGTCAGTCCTCCTCCTCGGAGAGGTGGGCTCCTTCGTCGTGAACCTCTCTGTAGGCAGCCATGGGGCCGTCGTCAGGATTGTAGCTCCCCATAGAGACCTTCAGTCCCTCAGACAGTTTCTGGGCGGCCAGTTTGGCCTGCAGCTCCTGAAATTAAACACGAAACAGAAAGAAAGCCGACATGAAAGGGCCGGTCAACAAAACCCAGCTGCTCTGCCGTTGCTGTTCAAACTCTCAACAAAAGTGCGAGTGGTAAAAAGCTCGTCTTGGAGCTGCCAGCAGCACTCTGGAGTCTGGCTCTGAAGTCATTTCTCTACACACAGTGCTGCCATCTAGAGCTGATGATGGAGGGACCTGATGAGGACTTTCTGCACAGATCACTCCAAAACATCACAAGCTGCTTTTTGCATTTGTTTTAAATAAATAAATGCCACATTTTTGTCATCTGTGTAGGTTTCCCATACAAGACGAAATTCGTCTCTGCATTTAACCCAACCACCACCAGAGAGTGTGACATGATTTTGGAACTATGCATAAAGTGGCAGAGTAGCTACTCAGCTTTGATTTTTTTTTGTACACAGATGCTTCGAATAATTAATATATAAAAGTATTTTTTAATAAAATAGTTCTCTTAAGAGCGTTGCCGTTTTCGGGTGGAGAAAGGAGGGGGTCAAACGCCGACGCATTTTATGATGCAATCGCCAGAACGCACCTGGTCAATAACTATGGCAGAGAATATACAAACCGAGGAATTACCGTAAGCCATTTAAGTGAAGATTTGAGGGATTCGTCTTCAGTTTGAGAAGCCGAATGTAAGTTTGAGTGATGAACAAGAAACAGCTGGTTCCACTGTAGGTCTGCAGCCGTATTTATTTGATTCTTACCGTTCAGTGAACGAGGTGGTGTGAGGGGAAATCCGACATTTCAGATGAGCAAAGTTCCGAGGGTGAAGGGCTGGAACCCGATCGTAGTCGTCTACAGAGCTGGTGATGTTAGAACACCCAAATGCGACACAACGTACCGGCATTTTTCAAGTTATACAAAAGAAAATAGGCGATCTTGAAGACAATTACACTGCATGCTAATAGCAGCGGCAGACAACCGTGCTGGTCTCTACGTCGCATGCGTAAGTACCCGGATGTCCCTTGACGAAACACGGCGCCAATTTTAAAATCACTTTTAAATCAAATTTTCATAGATTTATCATTTTGCTTGTAAAAACGAACATTTTTTTTTTTTTTTCATTCAACCTTTATTTATACAGGCTAGCCTCGTTGAGTCACGGGGACTCATTTACAAGAGGGACCTGTCTCACTCACACCAAACAACCATCCACTCTCACACTCACACCTAGGGTCAATTTAGAGTCACCAATCAGCCTAACATGCATGTTTTTTGGTCTGTGGGAGGAAACCGGAGTACCCGGAGGAAACCCACGCATGCACGGGGAGAACATGCAAACTCCACCCAGAAAGGCCCCGGACCGGGATTTGAACCGGCAACCTTCTCGCTGAGAGGCAGCAGCTCTACCAGTTATGCCACCGTGCTGCCCATAGTTGAATGAGACAACATATATATGTTGTGCCACTTTATGCATAGTTCCAAAATCATGTCACACACCCTTTAAGATTTATCACACAAAAAAAAAACATTTTTATATTTGGCTAAATGTGTTTTGTAACCACCAGATGCCAAAAGGCTGTGCATGTTTATTTGTATTGTTCGCAAAAAATATCTAATAACCCACTGAGTGGATTCTCAGAAAGTGATCACTGGATGCACCTCTACAGCTGATTAATGTTGAAGTCAACCCAATTCAACATGGTCTCAACAGTTAACTGCTAATCTAACCAACATGGAAATGGCTCTGTTTATTTTACAGATATTGAGCTGAGAGTTATTCACACACTTTGTCCCTAACACTACAGCAATATTACATGAGATCAAACAAAATTTTATTTATAATGTTTGTCCAAAACATCTACGGTAAATCTGTCTACTCAACTTAAAATAATCTTAGTTTTGGCATGAAACTCAGCAGCGGTATTTGTTCCTTCAAATGTCTTTAATTTTCTTCTATTATTGACAAAAAGGCTCCGCATCTGAAACTTGCACTATAAAAATGATAATAAGGTGAAGGCTGCACAGAAGATGTTGGAGTCAGCCTCCCCACCATCACAGACATCTACACCTCTAGAGACAGGAAGACGGCCACCTGCATCATGAAAGACCCCACTCACCCAGCACACATACATTTTGCCCCGCTCCCCTCAGGAAGGAGGTGAGGAGCATTAAGTGCAGAACAACTAGACTGAGGAACAGCTTCTACCCTGAGGCTGTTGGACTCATGAATATCTAACCAGAATAATCACTGTGGGGAAAAATAACTGTAACACCACTTTATTGTTGGTATGTGCTGCTGATTATCCATGCTGCTGATCTCATGCTGATTTATTTCATGCTGCGTTCATTCGTACTCATATGCTCACACAGACTCATGTTCGTGCTGCTGTTGTTTGGAGTAGGGGTGCAAATCTCTCAGTGTCTGGAGAATCGATTCGATTCCGATTTTTGATGCACCGATTCAATTAAAAATCGATTTTCGATTCTACAACGATTTTCATTCCAGGATCGATTTTCGATTCAGAATCGATTTTCGATTCTGAAACAATTTTCAATTGAAATCATGAAAAGATTAAACAATAATGTAAACAAATAAAACATTTATTTAAAACAATAATGTATGCTTGTAGCAAACATTAATAATGTCAAATAATACAGTATAAATACAGCAGCCTGAATTGTGAGCAGATGGGTATATGAATAGAATGCAGCAGCTTTAATCGGGTCCCGGAGGTCACTGGTGCCTATATCCAGCAGTCACTGTGCGAGAGGCAGGGGACACCCTGGACATGTCTCCAGTCCATCACAAATAATTCAAAATACAAACGTAAACAAAGATTTCAGCCTACTGTATTGCATAAACATTTAACTCAAAATAAAATAGACTTCAAAATCATATTGCATTCATCCATGTTTCAAATGTGTATGGATGGATTTTGTTTAAAAGATTTGTTTGGTAAATCTTTTCAACAAAAGCCATCTATCCATCATCTTTACCCGCTTTATCCTTATCGGGTCCTGGAGGTCACTGGTTCAGGTCAGATTTCTTCTTCTTTCTGCCACCTTTCATTTTATGTATTCTTTCATATACTATGAGATATGGTTTTATTTTCTTTATCTTTTGGGTTTTAATGTAAAAAAAAAAAGATGTTGGGGCTTTTAGAATCGATTCTGAATCGCCAGGACTAAGAATCTAGATTCTTTTTAAAAAAATCGATTTTTTTCCTGCACCCCTAGTTTAGAGTATTGTTTTTGTACCATCTCTTAGTTTAGCATATTTTTTTTAGATCTTGTTACTGTTTTTCTTTACATGTTATACTTTTGTTGGATGTAACTGGGACCCTGTGTACAAAATTTTGTTCCATCACATGTACCACATGTGGTGCGTATGACAAATAAAGAAACTTTGACTTTGGCCTTGATAACTCAAAATATAAATATACACTTCGTAGCAGTTTTCACACAAAATATTAAATAATTTCTTGAGTCTAAACAAAGACTTCCTCTACAGTTGAGGTTCATGGACTTGTGCCTGAAAACTAAAGACGACAAAGAATCCTGGAGCCAGGTTCGAGGCCAGAGGACGCAGGGTCGACATGTGGCTGCACTGACCTCATGCTTCTTAGCTTGTTCTGTCACAAGGACAGCCGACTCGTCCAGAGACAGAAGTCGTGCTGGACTGTGGTGGAGAGGAGGGAGTCTGGCAGCTGTGACGTCATCCAGGTGTTTCCTGTCCTGTTCCCTCCTGGCCTGAGCAGAAACAGGTGATGCAGCTCCAGAGGACCGAGCAGGTGACGCAGATCCTGACGGAGAGGCATCACTTCTGTGGGGCAGTCTGAAGACACAGTTATTTATTAACTCCTCAGGACTAAGAGTCACATAAAGTTATTAAACAAAGACGACTCACTGATTGGGTTTGAATTTTTGCCTCCTGTGAACTTTGGATGTTTCATTTTTTTCCAGAACAGATATATAGTGGGGCTTTTTTGGCGTCTGCTTTTGAAGAAAGTAATTATCTTTAGCCTCGTTATTTGTTCGATCTTTGGATTCACCAACACCAGTTTCAGACAACGTGACTCTTTCCAAGGCGTCCGCAAGTTCACCATCTTTTGTCTCCTCGGCGTTCAGAGGGACCCCAGTTGCAGCCGTCTCCATGGTCTCAACATCAGCTGCGCTGGAGACACGCCTGTCCTGCTGCGCGTCCAGAGTTGCGTCTTCCTGCACCAGCACCGAGTTAGGTGAGGCCTCCCCGTCCTGCATGGCCTCGTCTCCAGCCTCATGTCGCTGCTGCTGGTTTTGACGTGAATCCGCCGACGTGTCGGAGACGGCGCGGTGCCGGAACGCTTGTTGATATTTGGACTGCAACTCATTTCTGGCAGCAGACACCAAGCTCTGCCTGCGCTCCTCCTCACTCCGCTGTTCAATGGCAAGACGAACTTTTCCCACAAAGTCTTTTATCTTGTTCCCTTTGTCAGGAAGAGTCTGCAGCAGCCTCCTGCAAAAGACACAGCGCTTTTAAAGTATAATCGAAAACAATCACCTCACTGAAGTTTGTGATCGACACTATAAATTAGGGGTGCAGGGGGGAAAATTTGATTTTTTAAAAAGAATCTAGATTCTTAGTCCTGGTGATTCAGAATCAATTCTAAAAGCCCCAAAATCAATTTTTTTTTTTACATTAAAACCCAAAAGATAAAATAAAACCATATCTCATAGTATATGAAAGAATACATAAAATTAAAGGTGGCAGAAAGAAGAAGAAATCTTATTTTATCTGCCCCTTTTTTCAAAAACAAAACAAGTTCAAACAATCAATTCAAACAATAATCTTCTAACAGAGCAAAAAGCTAACATAATACTGTACTGGTTATTTAAGTTACAGAATTTTATGCTCTCCTGTATTATTTGTTCCTATTTTTGGTATAAATATATTTATACCAAAAAAAATTATACCAATATTTATACCAAAATTTATACCAATATTTATACCAAAAAAAGCTTGTCAGTTACAAAACTGAAACTAAATTTATGACCATTGAGAATTAACTTTCTTGTTCTTAAATTTATGACCATTTTGGAAAAATCGTTTCTGAATCAAAAATCGGTTCTGAATCGAAAATTCGATTTCTGAATCGAATCGTGACACCAAAAATCGGGATCGAATCTCCAGACACAGAGATATTCGTACCCCTACTATAAATCGATGTAATGTGCTCACGGTTCTTTTGTCTTATGCCCACGTTGCAGCATAGCAGGTTGAATTAAACAGTGTAAATTAATTTCAGGTGGATTAATTAAACGTGGACTTCACTCATGTTAACATCTCGTGGACATGAACTGCTGTTTACTGGATCTTACTTGTTGGAGAGGATCTTCTCCTGTCGGAGCAGCAGCTCCTGGAGCTCCTCTTCGCTCTGGTTTCTCAGATCTCCAACCTGTCCCTGCCGATCTGTCCACGACGAGGACATCCCTGTCAGACACGGACCTCCACGGCCATTCGCGAATTTAAAATTCAACGTTAAAACTTATCCGACTTAAAACACCACAAATCGATTAACTGTTTTATTAGTAAACACGTTTAGAAACCGCTTTCAAGTTTTTCTTCCGGTCCGCACAGGACTTAACTGAATCCTTCTTCTTCGTGTGCGGGACTTAGAATTTAAATATGGCGCCATATTACCCCCCAGCGGGAAGTACGCGTTACTGCAAGCAGTCTGTTTTTTTATAGTTTTGCTGCCCCCTGTTGTTCAGATTTAATCACTACTACTAAATCAAGCAGCACAAAGTCCTTTTAAACTTTAGTCCAGGATCTGGACTTCAGAAAGCCATGGAAAAGATTTTCAAATTTTTGTCTATGATGTTCCAGTGATGAGGATAAACAAAAAAACTACTTTCTTTCACAAACAATAAATATGTAGATTTTATACGTCTACCTTATAATGTGATTTTATACGTCTACGTCTACCTTATAATGTTTTGCTAGTTTTTTGATACTTTGTTTAAAAAAAAAAAAAAACTTTCTTTTGTTTTTTTCTCTCTTTTGTTTTCTATTGTTTATTGTTTGTTTGTTTATTGTTTAAGGAAATTCTACCACTGCTGTTCATTGTTCTTTAGTTTTAGCAGGTCGCTTTCGTAAATGAGCCCATGAGGTTCAAAAGATTTACCTGACTAAATAAAGGTTGAATGAATGTGTCATATATAAAGGCATACTTAATCTGTTTATGTATTTTATGAAAATAAAATTACAAATGTGGCATAAATTATACTTAACAGCTTAACATTCACGTTGTTTTCTAACATCTACCGTAGTTAATGTTTTTTTTTTACTTTTTGGAAAGAAAAAAAATTCTGTATGCCACTCTTATGATTGTCTATTGTTGTCATCATTCTTTGTTGAAACCAGGTCCCTCTTGTAAATGAGTCCTCGAGGCTCATTAACCTGCCGAAATAAAGGTTGAATGAATAGTTGCATTACTTGCATTATCTAAAAAAGCTAAGTCTGGTCCTCTGGACATTCAAAAAATAAAACAAAATAAAGCAAAAAAAATGTAGAAACGTTAAAAACGCAACACTGTGAGAGGGTGCTATTTATAAGACTGAGCTGAACACAGCAACTCAGACTGAGGAAGTCTTTCGGACGAAAGACGAAACGTTTCTACATTTTTTTTGCTTTATTTTGTTTTATTTTTTGAATGTCCAGAGGACCAGACTTAGCTTTTTTAGATTTTTCTACCTGGATTATTGAGCATGCATCAGAGTATTACTTGCATTACATCTAGTTAGTGGCATTACTTGTTACATTACTTTATAATTAATATTTAAAAAACACGTTTTTTTTTCATGAAAAGAATGGGACACAGCTTTAAATGAAGATAAGAAAAAACTAAAGGGGCTTTTTCAAACCTTCTTTGTTGTCGTTTGTTTTCTTAGTTTAAATTCATTGGTGCATACAATGGAAAAACAATATCCTTCATATAACATATTCCAAAAGTACAAATGAAAAACTTGATTTTCAGGATGGAGTCTTGTCTTGTGTACTTTATTTGTTTAATTCCCTCTTAAATTTTTCCATTAGACTGAGATTCAGATTGTTTCCTGGCCCTGTCTTTTAGCTAGTGGTGGAGAAAGTACTCAAACACTGTACTTAAGTAAAAGTACAAATAAACAGACAAAAATGTACTCTAGTAAAAGTAGAAGTACCACATTAACATTTTTACTTAAGTAAAAGTAAATATCGGTAAGTACTTGCTTTTAAAATACTTAAAGTATTAAAAGTAAAAGTACTTCCTGAATGTATTACATAATGCAATGGTCTACATATCTTTAAGTCTGCCTACCATATGTATATTTTCTGTAATACATTAATAGTGTTGAATCATTTTAATGAACAATGCTGCAGATAATACATGTTTTTATTGTGTTTACTCTGTGACACAGTTCACACTTGGACTTGTGATTCTTTGTGTCAGAATTTCAGGGATGACATGCAAAGTTAAATGTCATTAAGCAAAATAAGAAAGAGGAATGATTATACCTTTGAAAGTTTTTCTTTAACACAAAGAAAACCAATGTGTCATTTTAACTGCAGTAAACACATTTAAGTAAAAGTTGTCTGCCTGAAAAAAGGAGCACTAGACACATCTGACAAAGGAACAGGCACTGATCATTTCCACTGATCATTTCAACTCCAGTTTGTCTTCAACTCTAGTTAAAATACTGTCTAGTCAACCTTGTAATAGGTCAATAGTGAACAATATTTTAACTTCCTGACACTATTTTTAAAACTTGGACCTGAGTGTCGAGACATTTGGAGACATCTCTTGTCTCCTAACATCCCATGAACTGACACATTTTAATATTGCAGCAAGAATTTATTGTTCAAGTTCAGAAGAAGTTGGTTTTCAAAGACCTTTTAGTTCAATCTGGCTCTTTTGGCAGAGAGAAGCTGTCCTGTTGTACTGAGCAGTCTTTCAATAAGGCCATGGGTGGTGTGTATCTTCTGGCTGACTCTCTTGCGGTGGAACATTTTGGGTGTGTTAGTGGTGCTGTGGGTGCACCCAGCTCAGTGACGTATATATTAGAATATGTGTCATTGGCCCAGCTTTTCTTCAAGGCGGGTCTAATGTTACCTGTCCACTTTGCAGTGATTCAATGGACCAGCTCCCTTCTCACTGTTGGTTATTGTACTTTCAAAGTAACAAGCAAATCACAAAGCTGTAACATGAATGTAACTTGTAACTCAACACATTATAGAAATGTAGTGTAGTAGAAAGTACAGATACTTCATGTAAAATGTAGTGGAGTAAAAGTATAAAGTACCCACATTTAACTCTACTTAAGTAAAGTACAGATACATGATAAATGTACTTAAGTACAGTAACAAAGTATTTGTACTTAGTTACATCCCACCACTGCTTTTAGGTGATGTTTATCCTGAGAAAGTTGAATGCACTCTGCATTGATGAAGAATAAATCAGTAATATTTGTAATTACTGAGGCAGTGGTCTGAGCAAAGCGTCCAGTTTTGATGCACAGCTGTTGACTTCCTGTGGAGGTTGTACCTGCAGTGATTTAACTTGTATTATGACTCAGTCTTTTAGCACATTTATTGTTTTATTTGTCCTCATAAATTTTGTCATTGCTTTTTTTTTTATGGCACTAAATGTTCTCAGCTTGAGTTTCCAGAGTTTCTTGCATGCTTCTTTGTTTGTTGTGTGACCGGTGTGGTCAGCTTGAACCTCTCAAGCTTCACTGTCTCAGATTTTCCACAGCTGCATTTCCTGTCCGGATGTTTTCCATCCACTGATCTGAACCATTTATAGCTGCAGTTTAACCAAGAGGCAACAGCTGCTTCCTTTTTCGCTTGTGTCAAAGTTCAAAGTCTGTTTTAATCTTTTTCTTTTTTTTTTTACGCTGATGCAAATCAAGATTGTGACATTGTGTTTTCTTTACAACATGGTTTCTTTAATTTATAATGCAACTTTAAGCTGTTAGAGCCCAGAGTGAGCTCAGATCATGCTGGACACATGTTGATGTTCAAGTCCAGATGTGTTGCTGCCTGGCATCTGAAGGGTTTCATGGATTTGGTTCAGGTTCTACTTGGGTCACATGTCTGTTTTGTTTAATTGTTTTTATCTGAAATGATCAGAAGCTTTTCTTTGAAAACATTCAACATTGATAACAACATGACTCCAATCACATTTAGTTTTTTTATATATATATTTCAGTGTACTGCTACTTAATCAGTGAGAAAATATTTACCCATTTAGACAAATAAAAACCTTTGTCCAGTAAAATAAATGTGTTTTTATTGAACAGTTACTGACCTTAATTGTAAAATCTGGTTAATTCATAAGAGGAAAACCCAAACAAACATTATTTATGCCACTTTGGTGGATTTTCAATGTTTAGCTTTTGTCACAAACCGGAAAAAAAACGGGTGCATTTATAGTGGAGCTTGAAAGTTTGTGTTAGAATTTTCTATATTTCTGCATAAACATGATCTGAAACATCTGATTTTCACAAATCTTAAAAGTAAAGAGAACCCAGTTAAAAAATTAGACAAAATATTATACTTGGTCATTTATTTATTGAGGAAAATGAACAAATATTACATGTTTGTGAGTGGTAAAAGTATGTGACCCTTTGTTTTCAGTATCTGGTGTGACCCCCACTCCCCACTTAGAGGTTCACATACTTTTACCACTCATAAATATGTAATATTTGTTCATTTTCCTCAATAAATAAATGACCAAGTATAATATTTTCGTCTCATTTGTTTAACTGGGTTCTTTTTATCTACTTTTAGGACTTGTGTGAAAACCTGACAATGTTTTAGGTCACATTTATGCAGAAATATAGAAAATTATGCAGAAATATAGAAAATTATAAAGGGTTCACAAAGTTTCAAGCACCACTGTAGGTTTTTGATGATCCAGGACAGTGTTCAAAGGAGCAAAAGTCACTTCATTATCAACAAAACTATGAGCAACAGTGAACAACTGCTGTCATTAGCAATAAAATCAACTTTATTCACAATCACCAGTTGCCTATTCACATATTTATTGCCACCACCAGTATCACACAGCAGGATGTTCACAAAGATACAAAGATATTAATAAATATTATTTACATAGTGTCAAAATAGGAAAATATATTCTTTTACAGTATATCCATTAAATTTTTGTACAGAGCAAATATAAAACAATGAAAACATTCACAATAATCATACCAGTCTTTCTGTAAGACTTTATGTTTACAGCTTCATGACCATCGCAGGTAAAACTGCTGTTAAAAAATAAAATAAAAAATATGTAGAAACTTCTGAGAACAATATGTTTTATTGTCACAAATAATGACCTAAAGTACTGAAGTCCCACAGCTTAAAAGGTGATTTGTAATTAAAATAATGACAAATAAAGACAATAAAAAAAATCTACAACCTGTAAAATGTTCTTCTTCAACACGGTAATAATTTCAAATGGAAATAAAGAACAATAAATGAAATAAGGCATAGAAAGTCATTTAAAGCTCCGCTGACATCATCTTTTAACTTTCCATAAAATGGCACAACACATATATATATTAAGATTGACCTCTGATGGTTTTTGCTAAAACAATGTGAAATTAATGAAAATTCCTCTCCAAAATAGTTTAAAATTAGCGCCGTTTTTTACACGGTAAATTCGGGTTTTTCCGGTCACGTGATTGTGACGTCAGATACAGATCTCTGCTCCAACGGCACATTTAATACAATGGAGAAAGATACAAACACATCCGTCGAATTTAGCCATTTAAAACTTTAGATTTTAGCGATTTGGCTTCAGTTCGTGAAGAAGAAGTTATTTTGAGTGATAAACAACAAACAGCAATGTTTCTTTTGTCCGTGTTGCTTTTTTTTTCAGGAGAGGTTTCACATACATGAAGTGAGCACCAGATGTCAGCAAAGCAGAGCAATCTACAGTGCTCTGTAAGAGTTATCACGATAGCTTTGCTGACATCTGGTGCTCACTTCATGTATGTGAAACCTCTCCTGAAAAAAAAAGCAACACTGACAAAAGAAACATTGCTGTTTGTTGTTTATCACTCAAAATAACTTCTTCACGAACTGAAGCCAAATCGCTAAAATCTAAAGTTTTAAATGGCTAAATTCGACGGATGTGTTTGTATCTTTCTCCATTGTATTAAAGGAGACCACATATAGGTGTTTAAAATTTTTATGTTATGTCTGTGTGCTATCTTGACAATATTAATTCATTTTAATACACAAAATAATTCTTAGATAATTAATTATACCCTTTTTAATTCTGCCATTTTTAACTTTCGTTTTGAACGACCGGTTTCTTGAAGTCCACGCCCTTCAACGATCTGTTTACGCCCTCTGTAACAGCCAGTATCTGTAATGTGTTGTTGTTTTAAAATTAGCTCTTTTTTTATTACTCATTTGACTTACTGTTAGTGCTAGCTTAAGATAACTTACCGAAACCCGTCTGAGCGCGCCGCAATTAGCTGCTCCTTTTAGCATGAGACCTCCCGAATCCGAAGCTAATGTTAGCTTGTTCCTCTTCCGGTGTTCGCCAGCTCCGCTCGTTGCACGCGGAGATTTTGGGAGTTATCGCTGTTCCAGTCAAGACAACACAAGTTCACCAAGTGTCTCCCGTAAATTAATCCGTAAGGAGAAGGTCCTCGCTGCTGCGAGGCTGCTGCGAGGCAGCAGCGAGGCTGTACAGTTGAAGCTCCGCTCCATCGCGCCAGAAGAGGGTCCCGTTGCCGCTGGTCCCTACGCCGGGGGTCCGCTCGTTTAATTTTTGCCGGCTGCGCGTTGGGAGCGATCGCAAATACACTAAAAATTGAACTAAAACATAAAAATAACAATTATACTTTATTTATAAAGCCATTTAAAAAAACACAGCTGCAACAAAGTGCTGTACACATGAAATTAAGAACATATAAACAAAAGATGAGATGAAATCATGAAAAACAACAGTCATGTGTTTAATACAGAAGTGGGTTGAGCCTAACCAGGGGTTGCTAGGTGAGGGGCTGGACTCAGGTTTGAGGTGATTGGCTACGGCTTGTGACGTCAATAACTGCAGGAAGTGTGAATCCAGGTGTATTTATCAAAAATAAATAAATCTACTTAGAGTAAATAAACCACTGGGTGCATTTTTTTGGCACAAGGACTGTTTTTTATGAAGTAAATACCCAAAGTTGAGTAAAAAAAACTTTAAAAAGTGAATTTTGCATCTGTGGTCCCCTTTAAATGTGCCGTTGGAGCAGAGATCTGTATCTGACGTCACAATCATGTGACCGGAAAAACCCGAATTTACCGTGTAAAAGAACGGCGCTAATTTTAAACTATTTTGGAGAGGAATTTTCATTAATTTCACATTGTTTTAGCAAAAACGATCAGAGGTCAATCTTCTTAATATATATATATATGTATGTTGTGCCATTTTATGGAAAGTTAAAAGATGATGTCAGCGGAGCTTTAAGCTCTGTTTGATGTTGTCCTTGTGCTCCAGTGAATTATCCGCCTTAGTGTTTCAGTATAATAAGTTTATCATTTTTAGATTCTCGTGTCTGGACTGCATTCTGGTTTCCACTCCTCCACCGACCATGACACCACTGGCCTCCCATCCATTGTAGATCAGAGAGATACCAAGTATCTCACAGATTAAAAACTTGGTATACCAATATACCACGGAATGCAAGTAAACCTTAATGTTTTTAGTGCAAGATTTTCCAGTAGGAAGGAGTTACATTGTGGAGGAGAAAATAAATATTTGTATTTGTCGTTTGCTTGTCTGAGGCAGAGCAAAGTGACAGGTCCTGGAGAGTGGAATGAACAATTTAGTTTTATTCAAGACCAGGTGGAATGGTGGAGCCAGGTGGGTGGCCATTGGTGGCCTTGGTCACCATAGATTAATCTTCGGCCACCCCAATCATTTGGGAACAAACAAAATAAAAACAAGAAAGCATAACTTCCTCAAATTATAGAAGGGGTCAGTTTACATGAACCGTATACAAGTAGTCCTCGGGTTACGACGGTCTCGAGGTAAGACGTTTCGTGGTTACGACGCATCTCTCATTTACTATGAAAAGCCTTATTTCGAGTTACGCAGTTTTACATCATAAACGTTGTGACGCAGCAGTGCAAGAATACAGTACTGTACTGTACGCTGTGCAACGGCGGAGGAATACTGCACTGTACTGTGAACGCGGTTTTACGCCGTAAACGGAATGCGGAATACAGTGGATGGACCGGTTTTACGTCATAAACATAACGGTGGAGGAATACTGCACTGTACTGTGAATGCGGTTTTACGTCGTAAACGGAATGCGGAATACAGCGGATGGACCGGTTTTACGTCGTAAACGTCGTAAAGCAGCGGCGCAACGGCGGAAATTATTGTACTGTTTGCGGTTCAGCGGTGGAGGAATACTGTGCTGTACTTTGAACGCAGTTTTACGTCGTAAACAGAATACGGAATACGGCGGATGGACCAAGGACAGCGTCACCAGCATCCCAGTAGGCCATTAACTCTTTTTACCCTTCATTATGGCTCCCAAACGTATGTGTTTTTTGATAATTATGTAGGGTACTGTGTTAGGATAGGCTAAGTGCTTGGTAATACAGTACTGTACATGTATATGGTGCAGTATGTACGTATTTTCCGACTTACGTCAAAAATCAGTTTACGACACGGCATAGGAATGGATCTACATCATAAGTCGAGGACTACCTGTATAGGGTGGTGGCCATTTTGGATTTTGATGTGGCAACCTACCGGTAATATTCAATAGGAAACTTTCTTACACCTAGATAAAGCCAAATACTAAAAAAGAAGTCAGATGCTGCTTTTTTTTAAACTATCTTGCTAATGTCACGGTCAAGCAGAAAGAAAGACATTTCCAATTCCCACTCTTTGCTCCACAACGAGGCACAATTAAAGCATCACTGTCAAGATGTAAAGTGTTTAATAAACTCAAAAATGACAACGACATGTAAAATGAGTATTTTAAAATCATTATCATCAGACTCCCACCTGTAAGTAACAGCACAAAGAAGAAGAAAAAGAAAGATGAAGGAAAAATCTGCATCAAAGACAAGACTGAAAAATCACCCACTGTGGAGGAATCAGAGTTTTATTATTCTCTTGACGTTCAACTAAAGTAGAATTGATCTGTATTTAAGTGGCATTTCGCATGGATTAAATGTTCAGTAGATATTCTATTATCTGTTCGCGTCATTCATCATCAAACACAGAGTCAAACCTCATAAGGACCACATTCTTCATCACTAACTCAGTCATAACCTCTTTCCTTTAAATTAAAACCTTCATTTATAATATTCCAGTAGACCTAATAGGTTCAAAATTCCCCTCATTTTCAGCTCATAGTTCAATTGAATATAATAAGAAGGTGGAAGGTCTCGGTGAAGTTGACAGCCAGACGTAGAGAACGTTCTAAAAGAACCCAGGCTGCTTTGACTGAAGTCGCAGTAATGAGCCATCCATTACCGTTGGCCGGCTCGTTAAAGCCGAGCGGACTGTCATGGACCCGAGCTTTCATCTGGCTGTTTGTTTGGAGTGTGCAGCCGAAGAGCTGCTGTACGCCGAGCAATAAGCGTTCCCCGCTCACATGTGCACGAGCGATGGAGGGAATTACTCCCCGACCGATAAAGAGAGCGACAAAGTGCGGAGAGTGCGTGTTTATTTTCTAAACTGTTTGATCCATCAAGTCGAACTGAAACCTGGTAACCGGCACCCCTCGGCCCTCCACCACACACACAAAAACAAACTCTGGTAAGACGTGAAAATCTTTCCACTCTCTTCAGGGCCTTCACGTTCTCCGCTGACCCATGTCGAAGCGAACCAGGTCCAGTTCGAAACGCTTCCTCCCCTCACAGCGGCCACAGATCCACACGCACTAAATCACACGTCTCCCGACTTGACGGCGTGCGATGGTGCTGAAAACATCTTTCCCAGCTTGGGATTGGGGTGGATCGGCCGGTGCATAAATCATAATGCGAAACAAAAAAAAACCCTCGGAAAATAAATTGGTGGCGCAAGAAAAATGTGCCGCTGAAAAACCTTTAATAGCTGAACCCAATCTCTGATGAAAGAGTGGCAGAAATGACAGACTCGCTATAAATCACCTGCAAAAACTGAAAGCAATCTTTAAAACGACCACCTCCCCCAACACTTGCAACTGTCCACAATAATCATTAAAATGACCTATAAATCCAGGGCAAAGGTCACGATTACGTCAATTTAATCAATCCATTAGCTGCTCCGCCTTTCCCCGTTAATACAGCAAAAGACCTTCAGTGTTTTCTGCACGATTTATTGACTGTCAGTGCACCTTAAAAACATCACACAGCTCGCCCGACACTAATCTTTCACAGTTTATTTCATTTTAGTTCAGGAGGTAAAGTTTGCATAAAAAAATGAAGAAAGATGGGAGTGTAATGTTTGTGTGTGTTTGCAAACACTCCTAAAGAGAGTGCTAAAAAAAGGTGGTTGGAGGAGCAGCGAGGCCGATTGGCTCGAGAGGCGCGTAGAATCGAAGCGGTCTGTTTCTTCAGGGATCAATTCATTCCCTCCCCTCTCCAGACCAAGCGTGAAACACATGGAACCGATAAAACCCTGAGAAGAGGCTGTGCTGCACAGAAAACATGAACTGCATACAAAAAATAATAAAAACCTTAAGGATCGCTTGGGAAGAGGAGAATGTTAATTAGAGTATTCTCCTTTTCTCCCAGGGGAAATAAAATAAAGGAGTTTGTGTGAGGTCAGTGACAGTAGGTCAAACAATAACGTATCGCTTTTTACACAAAGTCACCTACGAAATTAAATGCAAGGACATGGAAGTTAGGGTTAGGGTCCACATATACCAAGACAGACACGGGTGATTGGCCCCCAAAAAATTGTATTTAAAAAATGCAAAATACGGCAGTTCTGAGCCCATAAAAGAGGCCAACACAACAAAATTTAACTAAGATACCCACACAGGAAACTAAAGCACTAACTGACCCCCTGTTGAGACAAGATCAGAATTTATAAAGTGGCTGATCAGACCATTCTGACACAAATTAAATAGTCTAAATTACAAATGGTGTTGGCAACAAAACATAACTGTTCAAATAGAGCTGAATAGTAACCTAAAAATATTTTTACAACTAATACATCTAGATAAATATGTAATAAAATGTCAAACTACAATATTTACTTCTCCCTCTGCTGACATAAAACATGGTACAGTCCAGTTAGACTGATTGTTAGATGTGATGCAGCTGGGGCCGTTTTCAGGTGGTGGCAGGACAAGTTCACCATCATCTCCACAGGAACCGGAAAATCGAAAAAAAGTTAAATCTGTGCAAATGACAAATAAATTGCAGCAGCAAAACTTTAAGGAAATTAATTAAATGTGAGCACTTCAAATTGTAAATATAGTTATAAAACTGTTTCAGTTGAAAAAATAAAAAGACAGAAAAAAAGCATTAAGAAAAATATTGTTTTGTATCATTTGCCTAAAATTAATTGTCTTTAGTTCATGGTATATGTGAGAAATGTAAATGAGAGAAAAAATAAATAAATAAACATAATTCATTCCTCAGCTGAAGTAAAATTAATGGGAAAAATGCACTGTGATTGATGATCTAGTGATCTATGATCGATTATTCTGGTCTTGCAGGTTAAAAGCCATAGGATGATGCAGTAAAACAATACTTTCTGACTAGATTTATATATAGTCTTTAGAGCGTGATACTTTTTCAAAGTTTGTGTTTTGAGAGTTTAACTAGCTTCTTACACTCCCAAGGGCAAAAACATTATCGTTCCGCCTTAACTTTTGGTGGCGTGTAATAAATAATAAAATAACTACCAGTATTAAAGTGTGCATTAATAAAATTAAACGCATGATAGGCTATATCTCAAGCTTTTTTAAGGAATGTGGTGATAAAATACTCAATTTTTTAAAATCTGTAAAGGAAGTTGGCATACGGACCAGAAAATCTACAAAGAACTTTCCCTCCCAGCCGTAGAGGCGTGGCAGAAAGAGTAAATATAAAAAGCCTTCATGGCACCATATGGCAAACATCTCAACTAAAGTGTTTGTAAAGTCTAATTACACAGATGTAGTTCATCTTCCGCTACATAAACAGTCCTCACTTGTGTCAGATGGAAACGCCTTGATGGTGTTGAGGAGAAAAGAAGGCTAAAAGTGTATTCAACAGGAGGATGTTGGTACCACCCATCCGACAAGCCGAAGGAATCCATCAAACCTGCCACCCACAACAACCCGTGACAATGCCCTCGGCCTTTCTACCATCACGTTCACGTGTGAAGGTGTGGACGGGAGAGGAGCTGGTAAATCTTGTCCGTGACTGATGTAAACCTCCTCCCTGAGGAGGGAGCTGACAGCTGGTAGTTAACACCGGTGTCATCTCTCAGAAACTGAACTCGGGTTAAATGGACACGTGGTGAGGGGATGATGTCTCATGAGGCTGGTTTCTACATCCAACCAAAGGAATATGCTGAACTTCAGTCCTGACATCTTTAAACTAATAATGGAGGTCGTATCAGAGAAAGACCAAGTCAGGTGGCACAGTGGAACAGTTGATAGAGCAGCAACGTCTCAGTGAGAAGGTTGCTGGATCGAATCCCAGTCAGGGGCCTTTCTGGGTGGAGTTTGCATGTTCTGTCAGGCAGGCCCCATCAATATCCCTTTTTAAAACTCGTTTAAAAACACATTTGTTTTCATTGGCTTTTAACCTAGAGTGAGTTAGCATCCCTGTTTTAATGTTGTATTCTTTTACTTGTGATGTTCTGATTATTTATATGATTGTTTTTATTGTTTTGTGCTTGTTTTGTCTTTGTACAGCACTTCGGACAGCTGATGTTGTATTTTTAAGTGCTTTAGAAATAAATTGGTATGGTATATGGTATGGTAGTGCATGTGTGGGTTTTTTCCAGGTACTCCGGTTTCATCCCACATACCAAAAACATGCATGTTGGGCTGATTGGTAACTCTAAATTGTCTCTAGGTGTGAGAGAGTGACTGGTTGTTTGTCTCGTGTGTCTCTGTGATGGACTGGAGACCTGTTGTGTCCTCAACCTCTTGCACAGTGATAGTTGGATATGGGCACCAGTGACCCCCATGACCCGAAAAGTAAGAAGTGGGTAAAAATAATGTATGGATGGACCAAAGTCTTATGAAGAGAATAAAACTGTATTTATGTGAACCCTATAGATAAAATGTATCACCCCACCATCCAAGCTTTTGTGTGTCTTTTTTCTTATAATTTAGGAAATAAGAACTCCACGTTCCTATAACTGACTTGAAACAATGGTGGCGTTTTAATTCTGCATGTGGAATGATGTCAAACAGTGCTGCATTTGTTCTGTACGCAAAATGCCAAACCAAGAGGCCTGAAACGAGACTTTTTGATCTGAACACATGTATTGTTACACCCCAACAAAATATCTCAACTTCTTGAAGCTGTTATGAATATTTTGGAAAGGCTTGCAAAATCCTTTTTTTTGTGTGTGTGAGTGTGAGATTTCCAAGTATTTCTGTCCCCTGGAGCAGGGAGAGTTGGAAATACCCTTCATCCATTCATGCATTTTGTTAACATGATAACTTGGAGGGTGGGGCGGGGGAACGTACCGACTTCCATCAAGATATGTGGCTGCATCTAGATCTAAGAAAAGTTTCTTTGTAAAACTGGGTTGCCATGCTGGCCATTGCCAGCCGTATGTACGTATGTGTGTATGTATGTATGTATGTATGTACGTATGTACGTATGTACGTACTTACGTATGTACGTATTAGGGATGGGGCAGATCCGATCCAGTATCGGTATTGGTATCCGATACCAGCATTATTTAAGTATCGGATTTTCTGAGCCAACCTGCCGACATTTCCGATCCATGATGCACTGCAGTTGTCTTCAAACTATGGAATGGATTTCCTGAATGGAGGCGTGTCTTATGAGCCCAGAGTAGTAAGACCCGCCTCACATTCAGGAAATCCATTTCCTAGTTTGCCCCTTGCAGCCAGGTAAAACGTGAGTAAACACAGAGGACTGAGGACTGGAGGACTGTGACTGTGGCTAACGGCTATTAACCAACTTTTCATTTTTGCTTCAGAGTCAAACAGAGTTTGATTTTTGCATGTCCGCGAACATGTCTGCTGTGTGGAGGTTTTTTACTCTTTTAACACCGCAAAGCAAGACAGCAGCGTGCAATGTCTGCAGCGCCGCTGTACCGAGAGGAGGGAGCCGCGTCACGTCATATAACACCACAAACTTGATGAAACATCTGAAAAAGCACCACATGAAAGAGCACGACTCGTTCCAACCGCAAGGTAAACTTCCGCTGGACAAAGCTAAAGGGATCACAGAGAGAGTGCTAAACTTCATCGTAATTGATGACCAGCCGTTATCTGTAGTAGAAAACAAAGGGTTTCGTAGCTTAATTGAACATTTGCAGCCAAGATATAGTTTACCCTCCAGGAGATATTTATCAGAGACAGCATTACCTGAACTGTACAACCGAGTGTCGACCAAGTTAGCTGCAAAGTTAAAAGGAGCTCCAGCCCTGAGCTTCACTACAGATATTTGGACTTCAGATGTCTGCTCAATGTCACTGATAAGCCTGCCTGTGGCAGCCAATTGTATTCAAAAGTTTATCAGCAGTAAAGAAACATCTGTTTATTATTTCTTGAAAGTTTAATCAAAATCTGTCCAGCGGGTCATGAGATATTTTGCTAACAGACGACACCATTGATTCCAAATAAATAACGTTGTAATTTTAAAGAAAGATCTTATGCATTCTACTAGTCCCTTGAATATGTTTGGGAATGAGTCTCAGGCTCTCAGCTACTACCACACCACATTTTATCTACGGTACATTTTTTGGCAAATTGACTGAGTTGTAGTCAATTTTGTGTTGTTGAAGTTCAGTTGGCTGTGGCAGCCATCTTAAATTGGATGTACTTTAAAAGTCAACCAGTCGTAGAGAGCCCTTCAGTGATTATCTCTTGAAAGTTTAATCAAAATCTGTTCAGTTGTTCATGAGATATTTTGCTAACAGACGACACCATTGATTCCAAATAAATAACGTTGTAATTTTAAAGAAAGATCTTATGCATTCTACTAGTTACTTGAATATGCTTTGGGAATGAGTCTCAGCTACTACCACACCAAATTTTATCTAATTTTTTTTGTCAAATTGACCGAGTTGTAGTCAATTTTGTGTTGTTTAAGTTCAGTTGGCTGTAGCAGCCATCTTAAATTGGATGTACTTTAAAAGTCAACCAGTCGTAGAGAGCCCTTCAGTGATTATTTCTTGAAAGTTTAATCAAAATCTGTTCAGTTGTTCATGAGATATTTTGCTAACAGACAGATGCAGAATACAAACATAATTGTTGACTTTTGGAAGCATGTGATGAAAAAGAGACTGGGTGAAAGTAACTACTGTACAGTACTAAAAGCACCGGTAGTTACACGTTTTGTGTTAGCAGAATTTGCACCGCCAAGAGAAGATTAATCTTCTCTCTAAGTACAGTGTATACAAATACTGTTTATTTATGCATGTCCAAAAAGGCAACTTGAGTTAAGTTTTATTAATGTTGGATAAGTTTCTTAGTTACAATTAAATCCTGCTAACACAAAACATGTTTTTTTATTCCTTGCTTTATTTATTACAGCCTCATACGGCACCTGAACGGTATCGGATCGGAAAAGTATCGGTATCGATCGATACCCAGTTTTACAGTATCTGTATCGGATCGGAAGTGAAAAATGTGGATCGGTGCATCCCTAGTACGTATGTGTGTATGTATGTACGTATGTACGTATGTCATGCCATCTCCTCTGCCCTCCACACAGCTTTCACACATCTGGACACGAAAGACTCCTATGTTAGAATGCTGTTCATCGACTTCAGCTCGGCATTCAACACCATCATCCCCCAACAGCTCATCCTTAAACTGGACAGTCTGGGGCTGAACACCTCAATGTGTAACTGGCTGCTAGACTTCCTGACCGGGAGACCACAGACAGTACGGGTCGGGAGTAACACATCTAGCACCATCACATTGAACACAGGGGCCCCACAAGGATGTGTGCTGAGCCCCCTTCTATTCACCCTGCTAACACACGACTGCACACCATCGTACAGCTCCAACCACTTCATCAAGTTTGCGGACGACACAACAGTGGTAGGTCTCATCAGCAACAACGATGAGACGGACTACAGGAACGAGGTGAGCCGCCTGGCCTTGTGGTGCGGACACAACAATCTCACTCTCAACGTGGAGAAGACAAAGGAGATTGTTGTGGACTTCAGGAAGAGGGATGCCCAACATGCCCCTCTGACCATCAACAGCACCGCAGTGGAGAGAGTAGACAGCACCAAGTTCCTGGGAGTGCACGTCTCAGAAGGACCTGTCCTGGAGCAGGAACACTGCATCACTGGCCAAGAAGGCTCACCAGCGCCTCTACTTTCTCCGCAAGCTGAAAAGGGCTGGAGCTTCAACCCCCATCATGTGCACCTTCTACAGAGGTGCCATAGAAAGTGTCCTGACCAGCTGCATCACTGTGTGGTTTGGTGCATGTACTGCATCCTGCCGCAAGAGCCTCCAGCGCATCGTGAGAGCAGCTGAGAAGATCGTCGGCACCTCCTTCCCCTCACTGCAGGACTTACACAGCAACCGCCTCACTCGGAAAGCCCTCTGCATGGCAGGTGATCCCACACACCCACTACACAGCTGCTTCAGACTGCTGCCATCAGGGAGGAGACTGAGGAGTCTCCAGGCTCGAACCAGCAGACTGAGAGACAGCTCTGTTCATCAGGCAGTCAGGATGCTAAACACTCTGCCTGCTCTGCCTCCCCTCCCATTTGAACTGCCTTAACACAAAAAACTTTCTCACACATTACCACTCAACACAAAGTTTTTAACACTGGACTCTGTGTCATCAAACGGGTTATTCACTAAACTCTCGGTCATGTGCTCATTCAGTTTGCACTACTTCTCATATTTGCACTAATGTTTGTATTACATTACTGCCTATAGTCATACTACTGTTTACATTCACTGTTTACATTTATTAATACTGTTTACATTTATTACTACTGTTTACATTTATTACTACTGTTTACATTTACACTACTTTTATATCTACACTACTGCTGATACATATACAGTATTCTCTGACTAGCCTTATTTAAGGATGCCCAATGTGCCTTATGTGCCTTACTGCATATGCCACTTTGCCTCTATACCAACATCAACTACCTCATACATATACTGTGTACATTAACTCATATGCTGCTTTGCCACTCTTTGCAAATGTCAATGCTAGAACCTTCAGTTTATTTTATAGATATACTTTTTATACTTTTTATACTACTATGCAAAAACTCAGGACAGTATTACACTTTTATTATTTCATTTTATGCTTATGTTCATTAAATGTTTAGTGTTTTAGTGTTGGTGTAAATTTTCATACTTTTATACTACTATGCAAAAACTCAGGACAGTGTTACACTTTTACTATTTTATGCTTATGTTTATTAAATGTTTCAGTGTTTTAGTGTTTAAATGGTTACTGTTGCACCGAGGGACTGAGAGAAACGCAATTTCAATCCTGTGTATGTATGTCCTGTACATATTACAGTTCTGACAATAAAGTTGACTTTGTAAAAGGATTTAATCAATATTTTGTGAATGTTGGATCAAGCCTTGCAGCTAAAATACCAAAAGTAGATAAAAATGTGATCCATTCAATTACAGGTTGTGCAAATAGTATTTTTCTAAATGGAACTAACAAAGAGGAAATAATGAATGTAGTAAAAAATCTTACAGACAAGAGATCAAAAGACTGGGTGGACATGGATATGATGTTTGTAAAGGACATAATGAGCCATGTTATTGAGCCGTTTACATATATATGTAATTTATCATTTTCAACAGGAATATTTCCAGATAATATGAAAGTAGCTAAGGTAGTTCCTCTTTTTAAAAATGGTGATAAATGTGTGTTCAACAATTATAGACCTATATCCTTGTTACCACAGTTTTCAAAAATTCTTGAAAAACTATTTGTGAACAGACTAGATCAATTTATAGATAAACAAAATATTCTAAGCAACAGTCAGTATGGGTTTAGAGCAAAAAACTCTACATCAATGGCTCTCATGGAATTAATGGAACAAATAACTACTGCTGTCGATCAAAAACAATATTGTATCAGTATTTTTGTTGATTTAAAAAAAGCATTTGATACTATTGATCACACCATTCTCCTTGAAAAACTGAACAAATATGGTATTAGAGGACCAGCATTACAGTGGGTATCTAGCTACTTGAAAGATAGGAAACAATTTGTACAAATAAATGATGTAAGATCTGACCTCTGTAATATCACATGTGGAGTTCCCCAAGGCTCTGTACTTGGACCAAAGCTATTTATTTTATATGTGAATGACTTGGTAAATGTGTCAGGACTCCTTAAATGTGTACTTTTTGCTGATGATACCACATTTTTCTGTTTAGGTGAAGATATAGAACAAATGTTGGAATTGATAAAGACAGAATTTGTCAAGATACAAACTTGGTTTAAAATAAATAAATTATCATTAAATCTAGAAAAAACTAATTACATGATATTCAGTAATAAAAAGAAAACTGTTGATGTTCCACTCAAAATTGAGGGTGTTGAGATTTGTAGAGTGAGTGAGGTGAAGTTTTTGGGTGTTATCATTGATGACAAACTGACATGGAAACAACACATAAATTCTGTAAGAATAAAAATAGCTAAATCGATTGCAGTACTGTACAAAGTCAGAGACCTATTGAATGATAAAGCTCTGTATTTGTTGTATAACACAATCATTGTTCCACACTTAATCTATTGTATTGATGTTTGGGGGAATGCGTGTAAAACAATCACAAAGCCTATTTTTGTATTACAGAAAAGAGCTGTAAGAATTATCACTAGAAAACATTACCGTCATCCATCAAGTACATTATTTTATCAACTGAAGTTATTGAAGTTCCATGATTTGGTAGACTATAATATTTTATCAGTTATGTATAGGGCTCAAAATAATGCATTACCTTTAAATATCCAAATGCATTTTGTTAAAAGACAAAGTTGTTATAATCTTAAGGGGACAGAGATGTTTGTAAAACCACAATTCAGAACTAGTTTGAAGGGACGTTCTACCTCAATCCAGGGAATTAGATTATGGAATGGCTTGGAGAATGTAGTTAAAAATGCCAAGTCAATGTTTACATTTAAGAAAATGATCAAAACGAATGTGTTAAAAAATATATGAAATAGCGTAATGTGTATTGTATTAGTTAGAAAATTAGAAAGAGTTAGTCATTTTGTACTGTTGGTTGAAGATTATTATTGTTTAATCTGATTGTTCGAAAAGTATGTACGTACGTATGTATGCATGTATGTATGTATGTATGTATGTATGTATGTATGTATGTATGTATGTATGTATGTATGTATGTATGTATGTATGTATGTATGTATGTATGTACGTATGTGTTTATAAACCCCCCTGATTCCACCATCTTGCCTGGTGGTGGATAAAATTGCTCCCTCCATGTACCAGGATGGCAGGATCCGTCACTCTGTGCTGCATAGGCAAAAAATAAGGAATAAAAAACATACTTCTGTTTATCTACACAGATGAACTCCTACCCTCTTGAATGTCTTGCAACAAAAAACACTGAGGTCTTCTTGCATTCCCTGTTTAATTTCAGTCCAGGAAACCCTCATCTCAACAACTATGAGCATTCACTCATCAAACCCCTCAGTGATGGGGGCCATCGCCGTACCAAATATTTATGTTGAATTTGATGCTGTTTAACCATCTCCACGGAGTATGGTTGGGAATTGTTATCTCATTGAGCCTCATTGAGTTTGTGTTTGAATGACAACGAGAAAGAAAATGATAAGAAAGCTGAGGATGTTGCTGCTTTCTGTGAGGGCGATAAGGTGGTGTAAGCTTTAATCCCCTGCTCAGCTGCTCTTTGCCTGCCATTACAGAAGCAGATCTCAATCGATGGCAGCACCCTGGATTAAATTACAAATTGAGTCTAGCAGGGCTGCCTTTCGCTCTTTTATTTCTGCAGCGTGTCCCCCAAAGAGGCTCCACTGCAGTGCCCTCTTCCTGGATAAGTTAATAACACGACTCCAGCCTGGACGCAGCTCTGCCCACACACCCACACCGAGTCATTTGGGCTGGGATTGCTCCAATGCACCCAATCAATCTTGACGTGCGAAGGGGTCATCCCCAGAGCAGACCCAACTCTGCACCCCATGGCCTCTCACAGCAGTCAGTATCAGACATTATTCTGATAATAATTGCATTAGATTTTTCAAAGAGTGCAGGAAAAACACCACCCCCACAGACCCACTTACTGGCAGGAGCTTTCTTGCACCACTGTTCATTCACGTATTTTGTCTAAATTGCCTTATTGACCACGTTCATTGACTTTTTATTAATGCATCCAGTCTTTTGCTCTTATGGTCAGAGGTATTGACGCTCCCAAATCTAAACGTCTGGTGATTATGAAAATGAGAATAAAGGACCCGAGAGGGCTCAAACAAACATGGAACTCAATACGAGTGAACCTGCAGGAGATGCAGCTCAACCTTCTCCAGGATCAGGAGTAACCCACACATCACTGTGCTGCATTTGTGTTATGTTTGCCTCAAAAAGTGTGTGAAAAGCAAGTTTTGGTTACATACAGTGGGCATGCAAAGGTATTAAATGCCTAGCTGTGTTGTATTTTATTGCCTTTAATCAATAAAAACACATTCTTTGCAAGTTTGACGTCCAACAGAGGGTAATGAGTTTGACAGAGCAGAATGTGTAAACAGTCTATGTGTAGATGAGGTCCGGGGCGACTGGTGACTTTGTGGCTTACAGTTGGCGACACACTGCAGCTGTTTGTAGGCTCCAGCCCAGGAGTCTAATGAGCGGGATACAGTCTGGGTAATTACGCTGAGCTTCCCCAGCATCAGAGTTAAAGGTAGAGCTAGAGCGAGCACCTACGGGAGGGGCGGTCAGAGGCGAGTCGTGGTGTTTATCAGGAAAGTGTGAGAAACGTTGGCCGAAGCAACCAATTTGGCAACATTTTCACACAACTTTCAAACCACAGACGTCTCACAGGTTGCACGAGTTAACCCTTTCCGCTGACGCCCACACCGCCTCCACACATGCTGGGAAATCACATGGCGGGAGGGGGTCTCAGACTCTCAGGGGGCTGAAGCCAACGTCAGCCACAGAGTGGTGAGGAGCATCACCGAACAAAAAGTGCTGAAATGGCATTTTGAATTCATGGGAAAGATGAAGAAATGGAGCATAAAAAATCTGAGCTGTGGCTTTTCTGTGTGTGAAAAACAGCAGGAACGTTTTGCTCTGTGGGGGTGTGGGGGGGGGGTGTCAGCGAGGGCCGTCACTGAGCTTACTCATATGGAGGGTATAGAAACGTTTTTGTGATCTTCTAACCATGCAAGGGATCTTAGTCAGCACTGTCTCAGCTAGCTCTTCCCTAAAACTAACATGGCAAAACTTCAGAACTACATTTTACGGAAGGGTATTGCTGTCAACCATGAAATAATAATTTTTGAAATTATATTGTACAAACGTGATAAGTATGTAGTAAAAACGTGATACAGGATTATGTAGTAAAAACATGATATTATGTAGTAAAACATGATATTATGTAGTCCAAACATGATAAGTATGTAGTAAAAACTTGATTTTATGTAGTAAAAATGTGATATTATGTAGTAAAAACGTGACATTATGTAGTAAAAACCTGATAAGTATATAGTAAGAATGTGATATTATGTAGTAAAAATGTGATATTATGTAGTAAAAACGTGATAAGTATGTAGTAAAAACGTGATATTATGTAGTAAAAACGTGATATTATGTAGTAAAAACATGATATTATGTAGTAAAAACGTGATATTATGTAGTAAAAACATGATAAGTATGTAGTAAAAACGTGATAAGCATGTAGTAAAAACGTGATAAGTATTGGTGTAGAAATTTACTCATCCACAAGGTGTCAGTAGTAATTGAATCGGTTAATCTTTTTCTAAGAAAATTACCGGGGTACATAGATTTTGTTTTGCTCTGATTTTCAGATCAGTTTTTATGCCATTTGGCGGAACGTTTGGTTTTCTTTCGCCTTGTTCTGATCACTTTTGCGAAGTTTTTACCGTTTATCATTTTCACAATTTTATTTCCTCTGTTTATTTGAAAATAGAGCGGCCGCGGTAGCTCAGTGGTCAGTGCTGCGTCTGATTCTGAGGCAGCAGGTTTGAGCTCAGGATGCGTCAGGAAGGTGTAAAACAACTGACACTAAATTTGTTTACAACCCATGAAGTGCATGGTTGTAATGTGGGAAGATTTTAGCATATATCCATCCAGCCATCATTTATCTTTTACACACTTCTTCCTTTTTGGGTCGTGGGGTCACTGGTGCCAATATCCAGCAGTCACTGTGCGAAAGGCAGGGGACACCCTGGACAGGTCTCCAGGACACACAGAGACAAATGAGACAACCATTCACTCTCTCACACCTAGGGACAATTTAGAGTTACCAATCAGTCTAACATGCATGTTTTTGGTCGAAGAAACCGGAGTACCTGGAGAAAACCCACGCATGCACGCACGGAGAGAACATGCAAACTACACCCAGAAAGGCCCCCGGCCAGGATTTGAACAGACTACCTTCTCGTTGAGAGTCTACAGCTCTACCAACTGTGCCACCGTGCCACCTCTAGAATATATTAAAAACTACGTATATTATTTTCGTTCTAGCGTTGCGCCGCTCAAGATGGCTGCATGTTGGAGCAGCTCGCTTACATTCATTCTGAGGTTTTGCTTTTGGAAACTTTAAATTATCATTTTTCTGGATGTAAACCACTTTGAAAAATAATAATTCCTCTGGCATCATGTGCTGTGTAACTGGATGGATTTTTACTGAAACTTTTTATGTTTTTGGACATTTGTTACAATGCACAACCATAACAGCAACAAGGTGGTTTTCTCCATCTGGGAGCAGCTGATTAACATATCAAAAGCTCAAATACTACCTCAACTACAGCCCCAAATCCCAAACGAGTTGAAAAGGAAGTGCCATGGATGCATTCCCGTCTACCTGGAGGCAGTGCTCGAGTTCCTGACTGCCAACATCTGGGAGGTGGCGGGAAACGCAACTCGTGACAGCAGGTAGACCAAGATCGTCCCCCGGCACCTGCAGTTAAGTCTGCAGCAATGAAGGGCTCGGCAGGCTGCTGGGAGAAATGGCAATCGCTCGGGGAGGAGTTCTCCCCAGCATTCAAGCAGTCCTGCTGCCCAAGAGGACTGAGAGGTCTGCTGGGTGTGGGTGGATGGATCAGCATCTGCAGTTTCTTCATATCTGCTGTGGGAAGGACCACTACAAGAGACGCTTCCTGACCAAAGCCATCAGCATCTATAAAAATTATTTAATGAAACCAGGATGATGAGCTACAGCAACAATTAATGTCCCTTTGGGATTAATAAAGTGTTTTTGACTTGAATTGAATATTTAAATAAGTTTAAATATTTAGCTTGTAATTAAGAAACTATACTTCAAACTCTTAAAACAGTAGTCATGCTCCAATAGTGAAAAGCGCTGGTACGAAAAACTGACAAAAATGATTACAGCTTCCATTCATGGGAATAAACCTGCACCCCATTTTCTTGCATATTACGAATCAGTCACATAAAGCTGCTGCGCCGTGAACGTGCAATTTCACACCGTTTACCCTGAACTGTGATATTTTTAACATCTTTCACAATCCGGTTGGACAAAAAACTCCAATGTCATGAGTGTGGGCGCACACAACGGAGCTGGAACTGGTTTCATGTCTGTGAGGTCTGACGCTGAGTGAGGCTCGAAAGAACGGACAGGGTGGGAGGATGACCGGACGAAAACCCGCAGTCTCCTCGAGCCACCCACGATAGTCGGCATTGTCAAACGTAAAGACGAGTCAAAAGGTCAAACGAGGACACATTATGACAGCAACCTTTAAATCTCTAAAATCAACAAGTCCCTCTCCCATCAAGCACTTTGATGTTTGTCTTAGAAGCTCACCATGGAAACCAGTAACACACGTCTTTGTGTAATTGCATGAGAAAACTTGAGGAAAGTTTGCTGAAGGCAAATTGCTGAGATTTGGGGGGGGCAGTGACCTGGAGGTGATATAGGAGGTAGAGGAAGACAAATTGAGCAGCAATTACTGTAATCATCATTAGAGATTTTTGTGTTCCAGCTGACTACAGATGACAAAACGTTGCCATGACACAGGCGCAAATCAGGTGAAAGGGACATATCTGTTGGTTTTCCCAAAAGAAAAAAAAAAAAGATGATTTTTTTGTTTTGTTTGGAGGACATAATCATAAGTAACACCCCATTTTCTTCCATTGTCAGAGAGCATCAAGAAAGCACAATGGAGATATGATAATGCCTGATTGAAAGCTATAATCATCCCTGTTTGAGTTTTGTAAGTAGTCATCACAGCAGATGCACAGATGAGTCACTGGCTGCGGTCTCAGACACAAAGTGTAGCTGAAGAAGGAACAGAGAGACGCTGGGGTTTCCTTTTTTGTGTGCGCTGATCGTGGTGCACGGACGCAGACAAGCTGAGCAGCCAACAAGAAATAGTATGTTCTGAAACAATGAAAATATGACAAAGAACAACTGTTCTTTATTAAACAAAAACTACAAACTAAAACAGGCATATTTGATACTATAGATCATGGAATTCTTCTTGATAAACTATCTAAATATGGTATTAGAGGGACAGCATTAAAGTGGGTAAATAGTTATTTGGAAGATTGAAAACAACTTGTTCAAATTCATGACATAAGATCCAAATTTAGTAATATCACATGTGGAGTGCCTCAGGGCTAAGTACTTGGACCCAGGTTATTTAATTTGTATGTCAATGACTTGGTTAATATGTCAGACTTTTTTGATGTATTTTATTTGCAGACGACACAACATTTATTTGTAAGGGTGATGATACAGAACAAATGCTGGAGTTAATACAGTCAGAATTTGTGAAAATCCCAAATTGGTTTCGTCTAAATAAGTTATCATTAAATCTGGATAAAACTTATTACATGATACACAGCAACAGAAAAACAGATGTTTACGCTCCATTTTTGGTAGATGGAACTGAAATTTGTAGAGTTAGTGAGGTGAAAATTTTGGGTGTTATTATTGATGAGAAATTAACATGGAGACCTCACATAACAATTTGAGAACAAAAATATCCAGATCAATAGCAGTTCTGTATAAAGTAAAAGAGTTATTCACTGATAAAGCAATGTTTATGTTGTATAATGCAATAGTTGTTCCTTATTTGGTTTACTGTATTGAAGTCTGGGGTAAAGCATGTAAAACTATAACTAATCCTTTGTTCATTTTACAGAAAAGAGCTGTACAAATTATTAGGAAAAAAAACTATAGATATCCGTCGACTACTTTATTTTATCCACTGAAAATTTTGAAGTTCTATGATTTGGTTAATTACTACGTTCAAGACTCTATGGCTCAGTGATACGTCCCGTGCTGTTGTATGGCGCAGAAACATGGCCAATGACAACAAAACTCGAACAGCAACTTCACCGAACCGACATGAAAATGCTCCGATGGATGCAACGCATTAGTCTTAAAGATCACATCCAATCGACCGAAATCCTGCGTCGAGCAGGCTTATGTGCGATTAAGGACGCATGCCGGCGACACCGTTTGCGGTGGTTCGGTCATGTTAAACGAAGTGAAAACAGTGCTATACTTGCTATTGAAAACCTTGAAGTACCTGGCACCCGTCCCAAAGGCCGTCCGAAAAAGACCTGGGCGCAAACGATTCAACAAGATCTGAAAGCGCTGAACCTCAATGAACTGGACGCAACTGACCGCCTAATCTGGCATCAAAAACTTGGCAACAAAGATGTAGCGTCCCACCCCGGAATCCGGAAAACGGACGTTAAACGAAGATAGATAGATAGATAGATTTGGTTAATTATAACATTTTGTTGCTTATGTATAAGGCACATAAAGGCATGTTGCCTGTCAATATTCAAACAAATTTTTTTAAAAGAGAGAGTGTATATTTTCTTAAAGGAATTGAGATGTTTGTGAAGCCTTATTTTAGTAGTACCGTATTCTCCGGCCTTTAAGTCGCACCGGAGTTTAAGTCGCACCAGTCCAATTATGTCCAATGAAGTGGAAAAATCCACGTATAAGTCGCACCTGCCTATAAGTCGCACACGTCACGGCACAAAACGAGCACGCGCAGCAACAACAGACCTGCAGTGCAGCAAACAGACCTGCATCTCTTTGATCTTTAAAGATAAACACATAAAAATATATTCTTGTTAGCTGACATTACAGTAAAAGTGTGTCTCAGTTGAACTTTTCTTGATAAATGCACTTTGACGGTTAAAAACCGTTAAATTAAGTGACCATTTTTTTTGACCAAAGTGAAAAAAGAAAAAGAAAAATCCACATATAAGTCGCACCGGCCTATAAGTCGCAGGGCGTAGAAATTAGGGATGCACCAATCCACATTTGCTATATCCGATCCGATACCGATTCCTAAATACTGGGTATCGACCGATATCGATACATTTCCGATCCGATATCAGAGTTCAGGTATAGGAGGCTGAAATAATTAATTTCTTGAAGGGAGTGCACGTATATTGCACAATACTCTGACTTCTGTCTTAACATTGTGTGAGGTAAACCCAGAGCATACACTCTGAGCCTCACTACAGTAATTCACAAACTACAGTAATGGCATACAAGGCAGGTCTCTACCACGACGTCCTTCTGACTCATGGTGCACACTAGTCTAAAATACAGCTAAGCATTATGGGAAATCATCAGTCTACTCCCCATTTTTTAGTTTTATTTTTGATTGTGGCACTATATGAGTTGTAATTCTTGTTGAATTTGATCAACGGATACAGATTTAAACTACAATTGAACACTAATATACCGCTAAGCATTCAGGGAAATCCCGTTTTTTAGTTTTGTTTTTGACTGTGGCACTGAGTTGTAATTCTTGTTGGTTTTGATCAACAGATACAGATTTAAACTATTCATTGAATTTACATTTATAAATTCAATGCATAGTTTAAATCTGTACCACAAAATGAGCTGCATCATTTCAGATCATTTATTGGAATTCAGATTATTATGTTACTTGATAATCGCAACTTTAAAATTTAATCATCAGTGCTGGAAATAGGTTGTTTGAAGAATTAGAAATATTTGTTTTAAGATAAGCCAACAAGTTTTGGCTTAAAGTTAAACAGTTGAAGAGCACCGAGAGAAAAACAGTCATTAAAGTTAAACCAAGGGAGATGAACAGAGTGCCACACACTGACGCCTTCATCGTGATAATTGGGCCACATGCAGTATATCATAATAAACGCATGAAGCTAATGCTTACACACAAATTCACAGCCACACTCCAAGGAACAAACCCATTCTGTTTGCATATACAGACATTTTAAGCTCTGCTAAATACATTATTTTCATAGTTTTGATGTTCAACAGTACCCTAGTATTTCTTGCATTCAAAATCCTTTTAACGTAAAAGAAACAACTTTTTCTGAAGTTGCTCCTGTGAACTGAAGTAAAACAAAACATATTTTGAGTGCATGTGCATTTAAAAGAGAAATGCAATTTTAGTGCCAAATGTAGGAGCTTTGATAATATTAAGTGAAGTGTTTCATGCTTGGGCTTGTGTCTCAGATCCCCACTGGCTCACGGCTCTGTCTAAATATCACAGGTGGAAATACCAGCTGGGCCACAACCAGCTTATGCTGCACATTGTGCAGAGCTGATGGCTGCAGACCCTCCATCAGAGAAAATCTGCAGTTTGTGGTGGAATATTTCTGTCCAAAACAGCAGCAGTGTGAAACTTGGTCGTAACCCCTGAAACCGCAGAGGGACAGCCATTTACTACAGTGCAGCCCAATCAGCTGCGAAATCAAACACACGTTTAAATTGGATGGCCAACTGCTGTGATGGCTGTCCTGTCCACTAAAGAGTGGAAAGTGGCTGCGGGGAGTGATGCAAATCTCTGGATATGAGCTAAAAACAACTCAGATTAATTAAATTATTTAGCTGTCACCAGCTGCCTTTCCAAGATTGCTCACATTATACATATATATGTACATATATATATATACACATATATATACACATATATATATACACATATATATACACATATATATATACACATATATATACACATATATATATATATATATACACATATATATACACATATATATATATATATACACACATATATATATACACACATATATATATATACACATATATATATATATACACACATATATATATATATATATATATATACACATACATATACATACANAAACAGATTCCAAAACAGTTAGGACACTAAACAAATTGTGAATGAAAACTGAATGCAATGATGTGGAGATGGTAAATGTCACTTTATTCGTAATAGAAAATAGATGACAGATCAAAAGTTTAATCTGAGTAAATGTAACATTTTAAAGGAAAAATATGTTGATTCAAATTTCACAGTGTCAACAAATCCCAAAAAAGTTGGGACAAGTATCAATAAGTGGCTGGAAAAAGGAAATTGAGCATATAATGAACAGCTGGAAGACCAATGAACACCAATTAGGTCAATTGACAACATGATTGGGTATAAAAAGAGCTTCTCAGAGTGTCAGTGTCTCTCAGAAGCTAAGATGGTAAGAGGATCACCAATTCCACCATTGTTGCGCAGAAAGATAGTGCAGCAATACCAGAATGGTGTTACCCAGCGTAAAATAGCAAAGACTTTTAAGTTATCATCATCAACCGTGCATAACATCATCAAAAGATTCAGAGAATCTGGAACAATCGCTGTGCGTAAGGGTCAAGGCCGTAAAACTCTACTGGATGCTCGTGATCTCCGGGCCCTTAAACGTCACTGCACCTCAAACAGGAATGCCACTGTCAAGGAAATAACAGAATGGGCTCAGGAATACTTCCAGAAAGCATTGTCAGTGAACACAATCCACCGTGCCATCCGCCGTTGACAGCTGAAACTCTACAGTGCAAAGAGGAAGCCATTTCTAAAGCCTCCAGTAGAGCTCTGCGTTGGGCAGAACGCCGCTTGACGCGCGCGTGCTGTGCGCAGGCAGTTCACATTAGAGCTCTGCGTGAAGCTACAACGTATTCACTCCAAATACTTGATGTCATTTGAGCAGAAGCAGGGCGGAGCGTTTACCTACGGGACAAATTGAGGTCGCTGATTGGTAATTTGCTGACACGCCTACTGAATTGATTGACAGGTCGGGTGGTGAAAGAAAAGGCACGGGCTGCGCAGCGGTATTTTGTGATGTTAATAAAAAGTTCTAAAAAATAAAATAAAAACAGGGAGCGCTGGTCCTGCAGCCCACAGCCCACCAGGAAATATTTAAAACCTCGCGCATCCACGTTGGACATGACTTTAGTTCGCTGTGACAAATTCATTCATTCCTCCTCATCGGAGTAGGAAGCGAATGGTGACCGCTTCAAGTGATCACTTGACTTTTGGCAAAAAAACAAAAGAAAAGACCAGATCAGCGATGAAGAAGAGGAATTTAATAAATTTGTGTCTCATACAAAACAGTCCGGCACCGGGCAGTTTATTGTGAGACAACGCGCGCGCGTAGGCGGTCGTAAAATTTGAGCTTGGCGCGTTCACGCTCGCGTTCAAAGGCTTGTGCCACGACGCTCGGCCCAACGCAGAGCTATACTGGGGGCTTAAGCAAGCTCCACAAGCTCAGACATTTGCACTGGGCCAGGGGTCATTTAAAATGGAGTGTGGCAAAATGGAAGACTGTTCTGTGGTCAGATGAGTCACAATTTGAAGTTCTTTATGGAACACTGGGACGCCATGTCATCCGGACCAGAGAGGACAAGGATAGCCCAAGTTGTTATCAACGCTCCGTTCAGAAGCCTGCATCACTGATGGTATGGGGTTGCATGAGCGCTTGTGGCATGGGCAGCTTGCATGTCTGGAAAGGCACCATTAATGCAGAGAACTATGTTCAGGTTCTAGAACAACATATGCTCCCATCTAGACGTCATCTCTTTCAGGGAAGACCCTGCATTTTTCAACAAGATAATGCCAGACCACATTCTGCAGCAATCACAACATCATGGCTACGTAGGAGAAGGATCCAGGTACTGAAATGTCCAGCCTGCAGTCCAGATCTTTCACCTATAGAGAACATTTGGTGCATCATAAAGAGGAAGGTGCGACAAAGAAGGCCCAAGACGATTGAACAGTTAGAGGCCTGTATTAGACATGAATGGGAGAACATTCCTATTTCTAAACTTGAGAAACTGGTCTCCTCTGTCCCCAGACGTCTGTTGAGTGTTGTAAGAAGAAGGGGGGATGCCACACAGTGGTAAAAATGGACTTGTCCCAACTTTTTTGGGATTTATTGACGCCATGAAATTTTGAAACAACGTATTTTTCCCTTACAATGATACATTCTCTCAGTTTTAAACTTTTGATCTGTGATTTGTGTTCTATAGTGAATAAAATATTAGATGTTGGCACCTCCACATCATTGCATTCAGTTTTTATTAATTTATGCAACACTGGATGGAAATAGATCTTGTGACACTGCAGAAGCTTATCAAAACAATGCCACAGCGAATGCATGCTGTAATCAAAGCTAAAGACGGTCCAACAAAATTTTTGTGTGACTTTTTTGTTTGGTGGCAACTTTTTTTTGGGCCAGGCAGGGTATACTGTATCATAGTAGACACATTACTTTTACCCTCATAAATGTTCAAGCTATCTTGTGCACACTCCATCTGTCTTTACTTAAAGGTATTGTGACATGATGTTGGAAATTTGCATATTTGTCACAACATATATATCTTATATCATTCAGCTCTTTTCGTTTTTGCAAAATAAATTATAAATATATTAAAATTTCATTCCAAGTTATGGTAGTTTTTTCTCTGGGACACACCCCTAAAAATCTGCGCATTTCCGCAAAAGGTCATTGTGACGTGCAAACAGGGAGAAGGCAGAAACTTGCCCGTTTGTCTGGTGTTTTAACTGCTTGCCATACAGATTCTTTTTCTGAAAGATCGCCTCTTTTTTTTGTGTAACTTGAAAAATGCTGTCACTATGTAACGCATTTGGGTGTTCTAATATCAGCAGTGAACAAGTGAGCATTCACAAATTCCCTAAAGATGAGAAACTTCACCTATACAGTAATGGACAAGTACAGAGAACGAGGGACCAATGGTGTCCTACCAAAGAGTCGTTTGTCTGCAGCGACCATCTTACTGCCGATCAGGTAACATCTGTAATTTTTTTTTATTCTGGGAGGGTTTATTAATGAGAGTTTTGGATGATTTACTGTCTTAAAATGATAAATCTCAGACGCAACCGGGACTCTGTTAGCTCAGCCCAAGAACAAAGAAGCCACATCACGAAGCTATCCTCACTAAGCTACTGTGTATGAAATAAACCATGTCTAAATCACTTTTCCATTGATCGAGTGTCCAATAACTGTATTTAATGAATAATAACCCTTCGATTGCTTTAATACATTAATGTACTAACAATAGGTTGTGTTTGTTTGCTGCTAACACACTAGCCGAGATAGCTGCTAACACACTAGCCGAGATACAGGAGCAAACATACGTTGCTATTTATGTATTTTTAAATTATGTCTGCGCGATCAAGTAACATCAGTAAGTTTTTTTATTCAGGGAGGGTTTATTAATGAGAGTTTTGGATGATTTACTGTCTTAAAATGATAGATCTCAGACGCGATCGGGACTCTGTTAGCTCAGCCCAAGAACAAAGAAGCCACATCACGAAGCTATCCTCACTTAGCTACTGTTTATGAAATAAACCGTGTCTAAATCACTTTTCCATTGATCAAGTGTCCAATAACTGTATTTGATGAACAATAACCCTTCGATTGCTTTAATACATTCATGTACTAACAATAGGTTGTGTTTGTTCGCTGCCAACACACTAGCCGAGATAGCTGCTAACACACTAGCCGAGATACAGGCCACGTTGCAATTTATGTATTTTTAAATTATGTCTGCGCGATGAAGTAACATCAGGAAGTTTATTTATTCAGGGAGGGTTTATTAATGAGAGATTTGGATGATTTACTGTTTTAAAATGATAGATCTCAAACGCAATCGGACATGCTCCGCCATTATTATTTACATGCGCGTTGGAGCGTGCCTTCCTGGTGTCACGTCACAATGACGTTTTGCAGAAATGCGCAGATTTTTAGGGGCGTGTCCCAGAGAAAAAAACTACCATAACTTGGAATGAAATTTTAATATATTTATAATTTATTTTGCAAAAACGAACAGAGCTGAATGATATAAGATATATATGTTGTGACAAATATGCAAATTTCCAACATCATGTCACAATAACTTTAACGGGGTAACTAACCTTTTGATTAGTGATTAATCATTTCATTTTTACTCATGAACTTATTCCATTAGCTGTAATGACCACAGGTTCTAATTAATTAATCAATTATAAATCTTAATCTTGCTTGTTCTTCCATCCTCTTCCATGTCCGAGCTATAGGTAGCTGTGCTGATTTCTTGGCAGGACCTGGACCTTGTGGGGGATGACTGAATTTAAGGCAGTAAAATAAAAGTCATCTCAATCTGCTCTCCCTGTTTTATGTCATGGGCGGGAACAGGTTCATGACGTAGCTTTTTTTTTTTAAATGCTGGCACAAATGTGTCAAATGACAAGGGAAAATGTGCAGAATCACACAGTCATCTGGCCTCTTGTGGTTTACACCAGCAGCCGCAGCAGAGATACAGTAAAGTCAAAGTCAAAGTCAAAGTCAAAGTCAACTTTATTGTCAGATCTGCAATATGTACAGTGCAGGACATACACAGGACCGAAATTGCGTTTCTCTCAGTCCCTCGGTGCAACAGTAAACATCTAAACATTGAAACACTGAAACATATAATAATAGACATAAGCATAAAAATAGTAAAACTAACACTGTCCTGAGTTTTTTTTGCATAGTGGTATAAAAAAAGAGTATAAAAAGTATAACTAAAATAAACTAAAGGTTTCTAGCATTGACATTTGCAAAGTGGCAAAGCAGCGTATGAGTCAATGTACACAGTATATGTATGAGGTAGTAGTTGATGTTGTTGTAGAGGCAAAAAGTGGCATATGCAGTAAGGCACATTGGGCATCCCTAAATAAGACCGTTCAGAGCACACTGTATATGTACCAGCAGTGGTGTAGATATTAGAGTAGTGTAAATAAATGTAAACAGTAGTAATTACATGTAAGCAGTAGTAATAAAAGTAAACAGTATTAATAAATGTAAACAGAGAATGTAAACAGTATTATGATTATAGGCAGTGATGTAATACAGACATTAGTGCAAGTATGAGAAGTAGTGCAAACTGTATGAGCACATGACCGAGAGTTTAGTGAAAACCCGTTTGGTGACACAGAGTCTAGTGTTAAAAACTTTGTGTTGAGTGATAGTATGTGAGAAAGTTTTAGTGTTAAGGCAGTTCAAATGGGAGGGGAGGCAGAGCAGGCAGAGTGTTTAGCATTCTGACTGCCTGATGAACAGAGCTGTCTCTCAGTCTGCTGGTTCGAGCCTGGAGACTCCTCAGTCTCCTTCCTGATGGCAGCAGTCTGAAGCAGCTGTGTAGTGGGTGTGTGGGATCACCTGCCATGCGGTGGGCTTTCCGAGTGAGGCGTTTGCTGTGTAAGTCCTGCAGTGAGGGCAAGGAGGTGCCCACGATCTTCTCAGCTGCTCTCACAATGCGCTGGAGGCTCTTGCGGCAGGATGCAGTACATGCACCAAACCACACAGTGATGCAGCTGGTCAGGACACTTTCTATGGCACCTCTGTAGAAGGTGCTCATGATGGGGGTTGAAGCTCCAGCCCTTTTCAGCTTGCGGAGAAAGTAGAGACGCTGGTGAGCCTTCTTTGCCAGTGCTGCAGTGTTCCTGCTCCAGGACAGGTCCTTTGAGACGTGCACTCCCAGGAACTTGGTGCTGTCTACTCTCT